>OZ024906.1:69925141-70000725 GCA_964017125.1 Flabesymbios commensalis | reverse complement strand
AAAAAACTAATAAGTCCATAATATGTTAACAAGTCGATAGTCTGAATTTACGGAAGTCTTTTAAATTATATTATTTTTGTATGATTGCTGTGGTAATGTAGCAAGTTTGGCGAAAACCCCGTTTATTAGTTATTCCTGTATTTCTTATTCTGGCCATGCATGGCTGGAATTAAATTTCATCCTTATTTCTCGCTTAACTCGTAAATGCCAGCACAAAATTTTGAAATTACGCAATTTTAGTCTGTAGATATTTTGACATGTCATGGACATATCAAGGAGCCGAAATAAAAATGGTTATTTTGGCTTGATTGTGTCGCCTTAATCCCAAATACGCTGGTAGTTATAAACTTAAATTGTAATGTGCATCTGGAAATAGAGTAAACGTACCATGAGCTAGTGACATCTGGTGACTAGATAAAAACTGAATTGAATAATTGTCTTGTTATATTGTTGAATATATTTTATTTTACTTAGAATCAATATTGGAGAAACAGCACGGATAATTAAATATCATATATCACTCGTCAGTCACCGTGTTCATAATAAAAAAATGTTTTTATAATGTGATTTATTTTTGTTTTTTATTTGTTCACCGATGCTAACACGAAATTGGTCATTTAAAATACGTTTCATAACTAATAGTCCATTAAAGGGACGTCGCAGGCTAAAATCATTAAAAAATCGGTGATTTTATTTTGGCTTCTTAATATGACCATATGATGTAAACATGTCCATAGACTAGAACTGCATTTTTTTTTTAATTTCTGTGCTGCGCATTAATCAGTTAGGCTTGATATAGAGACGAAATCCCCTTATTTCTTATTTTTGATATGGTTGTCCAAAATAAGAAATCTACCCCGTCCTACCTGTCGTCACACAGACCTTACTACTTTCCATTACGTCTTCACTGCGTTCTTATTAACTAGTTTATAAAGCTTGTGATACGTTCCTACTCTGATCTAAAAAGTTCTTACTCAGTTTGTATTCAGATCTACTCGTCGCTACGACATTGTGAGTACTTCCACTCCGTTTGGAGCCAGATCCACTCTTTTCTGCTACATTTCAGCTACATCTGCCCGTTTTCAGTCGGACCAGTGAGGTTTTCGGTTTAAATAGTGATCCTCATTTGACAATCCAATTTCTTGCCTTTAAATATGTTATATTTTGGCATGGATCAAATGCAAGTTTTGTGAATACTAAATATGATGAATATTAGTTTTATATAAATCATGGTGGAGGCAATGTAACAATACAAAGAGATCGGAGAACAACGTGAATAAAAAGAACATCGAAGAGCTGAGAAGAATGAGGAGAATGCACTTACTTAAACTTTGCTGTCTCGTAGCAGGCTTGGGGCCAAAGTACTCGGTACTTCGGTACTTTGGTACTCGAGTACCGATTTTGCAGTACTCGTCGGTACTCAGTACTCGTACTTTTAAAAAGTACTTGTACTCGTACTTGTACTCAAGTACTTTTAAAAATAAAAGTACTTTTAACGAGTACTTACGAGTACTTTACGAGTACTAGTCATCTCAAATTGATTCAAAATAGCTCACAGACAAATCCTAAATCATTATTGCTATTGCTAATGCTACTATTATTGCAGGATATGGAACATTCAGTTTATGATTCTTTTACCATCCGTTTAACTATTATATTGAAAAATGATTTAATAAATACTGTGAAATTATTTCAAAATTAGTCCAATTACTTACATCAACTTTTAGCAAAAGTGCACCTTTTTTACAATATCATGCAGCTAATTTCTTGTTCTGCCTTGTATATACTAGTATCCTCGTGTAGTTCACAAGATAATTAAATAACTATAATTAAAAAAAAGACAAGATACGTTTCTTTGGAAAACAGGAATATGTGTTGATATATAAAAATTACAAGTGACTATACTATACAGTAGGTCTATTAATCATTGAAGGGAGGGGGCGTGATTTCAACAATAATGTCGCGAGATTTAAGAATCACACTTACGACACCTCGTTCTTCGCAGCTAAGCCCCAGAAAACATGAGGCATTGAAACCAATGATGGTATAATGTTGGGCCAACGTTGTACCAAGATTACTATAGGTTCAATTAAATATCGTTTTTGTTGGGAAAGGCGATCGGTATTTGCATAATATTTGCACAATATTGGCCCAATTGCGTAGCAGTTGAGACTCGGTGTGGACTAAGATATAATAAAACTGCCATAGCTCATACAACTCAGTACCAATGCTGTGTAAATATAAAAAACACGACCGCGACAGCGCGACGTCTTATCTACAGAGACCCTACAATGCCGGGCCAATGTCCACGACATTGGGCCAATAATTAACCATCAAGTACTTAGGATTAACACATGATATAACAGTAGGCTACTGTTCAAACAAAGATGACCGCAGTAATTAGACGGCAAACATCACCCTTTAACTGCGGGACACCACTATTTTTTGTATATCATTATTACAAATCATTTATCAAGCGGTTCATCCAAAAAAAATCGGATCGCTGAACATACTAAAAACAAGAAAAATAAAAAATTAAAGTAAACGAAATTATGCACAAGTTTACAAGACGTCAGGTGTCTAGCGAACTAAACTACCCTAAAATGTACAATATATATATATATATATATTGCGTCAGGTCACCAGTAAGCAGCAGGTAAGTCAAAAAATGTCAATTTTTTAATATCGTGATTATGTAGTTTGTCATTTGAAGCTAGAAATTGAGTCAGCAATTAAAGCTACAAATTAGAAAAAAATATAATTGAAAACGTTAGTGTCGCGTGAGGGTTAAAGGTGTGAGGTTACATAATGAGTCAATTGTAGGCCTACGGCGGCTTTATATAACCCTTTCCGTCCCCGAAATGTGATGACGGACCGAGTATAAAAAATAGCTGCAACACTGAGGTGCTCGTCCTATAAATTGCATACAAATATATTTTTAAACTAATAATAGGCTAATTTATCAGCCAGCGTATGCCCGGGCTGAATCTTGTACGGATATACATGTAATATGGTAATACATTTGATTTGATATCACAGTCACCGGCAACTAAAGTGTGTCTGTTATCGCAAAACAATTCTGCCGTGCAAAGCCAAAAGGCAGTTCTGTTTACTTTATAAGTAAGCAGATACTGCCTTTTGGATTTTCAGGGTAGAATTGTGATCCGTATACCTTTAATAGCCTTGATCTTTTCACTGATTGGAAAATGCAATATCATACTATTGGCTGGGACATGGCATCATCCAATATCAATAATAGGCCTGTCCCATAAAATATTATTTTCACCACTCATCTATATGTGACCCGACCTGACAAAATGAGTCGTCAGTCGCACATTTAAATATTAGAGTTATTAAGATATCCCGCACTTACACAAAATTACCTTTAAAATGGTATATCACACATCTCTGTAGCGTGTTTAACTCCAAAAATATGACTCGACAAACTCAGAAAAATATGAAGTCTGAAATTACGTTTTTTTTTGGAAAAAATGGCATTTGAAGTTTAAAAAGGCAATTTGGGCACTTTTGGGAAATAACACAAAATTGTATTAAAAAAAACTACATGTAAATAGAAAAAATATTTTCTTTATAATCATTTGCCAAAGTGTGACTTGAAATTCATTTTGCCGGATCGGGTCACATATATTAATACGAAGTAAATATAGTATAATCAATTATTTATTTAATAAATTTTATGTCATTAATAAGAGTTTACAACAAAAGTACTCGGTACTTGTACTCGAGTACTTTTCAAAGTACTTGTACTTGTACTCAAGTACTTTTGAAAATCCAGTACTTGTACTTGTACTTGTACTCATCATTTTTTCAAGTACTTGTACTTGTACTCGAGTACTTTTGTCCAGTACTCGCCCCAAGCCTGTCTCGTAGTAACAGAAATTTTCAGAACGGGCAGGAACGTTCTTCGAACTAGTTCAGTGTGACTGGGCCATAAGCCTATTACTAACGATCGATGTGTAAATGACATGATATATTGGAATTTTTCATCGAGTTGTGTAAAAGTGGATTTCGTCATCAATATATTATAGTTCAACGTGTATCTTTGACATAATCGTTGTTCTAGTGGTATTTTCTGCTGCTTGACATGCCTTCCTTGTTCTCTTTCTAGGCTATTTGAACTCATTTTTAATATTGATAGCGTCTTTATCCATCTTGTGTCAGGAATGTAAAACAAATAATCTTCTAATGAGTGATCGGGCTTAAACTGTATGTACATACGCAATTTTATGGAATTTCGTGCATTTCGTGACCAATCAACTTTAAATGTATTAATCAAGCACGATTTAACTTGAGTTATGAGACGATCGGCATTTCCTACCGTGTGATTTATCTAAACGTCATCCGTGAATAGCTAATTATCATGATTATCTTTAAGGAAAATTATTAATATAAGCAGTTTTTATTATTAATTACGTACATTTTTATCTGGAACGACCACACATGTATTAATATTAGATAATATTTATTGTACACTCCTGAATTCAGGTTTATTTTAAAATGTCATCATGCTGTTTTAATACGTACATATTAACAGATTAATACACATTGTTTCATTTTATATAAACTCTATTTATAACAAATTTTATATATCCTATTGTCTTTTTTGCTACTATTTAGAGTAATAGTATCTATTATATCTTTGGTTTTGGGGCGGGAGACAGATAGCTATCATGTAGACCTATAGTTCTTTTAATTAATTGAAAGCATTTTATTCTTATGCATATATTTACACTATTTTCTATTTGATCATATTGCGCACTCTATAATATAAAGTATTGTTCATATTATTGACAGGCCTTCTTTTGATATTAAATACCTATCTATCTATAATAGTGAATAGCAGTACATACATGCAGAATTAAAATACATAGTGTATTAACCCTTACAACACTGAAATATGTTTGTGTAAAGCATGGAAACCGAAGGGTTTTTCCAATTCGGAATCATCATAAATCTCGTAGCTAGTTCTTCCTGTTTCATTTGAATACCTATTTTATCGTTCTACGGCCATTAGAAATATTTTAGTTTTTTTAGTGCTGGGAACGACTTTATACGGTACGTCAGATTCTGACATATAAAGACTGTCTCCGCACTGCTAAAATGGCTAACATAAACTTATCAAAATCATCATGTTCACCCATATACGAGACATGTGCGAAACAGACAGCATATGGGAAAACTAGGCTACTTGTCGATTTATAAAATAATGACGACTGCACATACATGTGCTGAATTAAACCCTCAAGTAAAAGGTTATAGATAGATTACCTAAATTGACCCAAATAATGCAAACAATTATTGTAGGTGGGCCACGTATGCCCCTCACGCACACACCATCTTCAGATCCTGCATTTAAACTAAATTTCTGTTATGAAAGGTTTTACAAAATATATAAGTTATATAATGAGGTAATGTCAGCTGCTATACGTATGATTGAATTGCATAGTTTGCAGTGTAAAAGAAATATAAAAAATACCCTCCATAGGCTTATGCTCTCATCCCAGGAAAGCATTACCGTCATTTATGTTTTTCTAAGCTAGAAAGATTTATTTGGAATAACATTGTTTCAATTCTGGTTCAATGTATCAGTTTTTGGCCAGGCTTAAAACAAACAACTTTGATATGATTGATGTAGTTTGTTTTATAAAAAAAATGTCCACTTTTTCATTGGATTTTTTTTATTGATTATTGGACAAACGACAACTTGTTCACTGGCCTTCACTGAGTAATTAGCACTGAACAGATACCTGAAAACACACCGAGTGCCACCTGGAGACTATTATGTACTCTCACACCTACAGCAGACCACAACGTGGTGTAACATATGTAGTGAAAATGTGGTATAAAATGTACATATGCATATGTATATTTTATAGCTTGTGTAAGGAAAGGAAATCACCGTGAGCTGGTGACATCTGGTGATTAGAAAAGTGTTCTAATATCGTCATAATTACCGTGAACTAGTGACATCTGGTGATTAGAGAAGTACATGGAAAATATAAGTATTGTTTTAGAACAGTCAGGCCAGCGAATATCGAGGTCCCACAAAATTCATTTAGTTCCTTTTTTTAGTAAATTTGACTTCCAGCAAACGTTAGGCTATCTATTAGTCAAGGGTAAAAGTCTACCAACGTCTGAACAAGGGGGTAGAAAAGTCCAAGATGGCTATCAGATTTAATTGAAAAAAAACTATTACGACTACTTAGTATTGAATCAATGAATTAATGTATGTTTGGGCCACCTTTTGTGTACATATGGGCTAAACTGGGCCAAAAGACCCTCTTGAGGATGGTGAGATGAATGAGATGACACTGCCCTCCAGACACATCTTTCGAAATTTGAACTCTGGTGGTCTGAGGCCGAGATCTCTAATAGTGCAAGAGCATTAGGGATGAACCTGGAATAAAATTGCAGAAAGCTGATTTTTTTCAGGAATGATACCTGGACATCTCCCCAGACGAATGCCAAAGAGTCCCCCAAAATCCCTCTTGGGCATTTTTTTATTTCAAGATGGCCGCCGCCATTTTCGAAAAAAAAACAGGAGTATTCCCTATTTCCTCACTTTGGCAGTTAGAAAAAATATTTAGGTGTCTCTTCTTATGTTTTAAGGCACAAAGAGTTCATCCAGATGATCAGAAATCATATCAGTAGGGCCTACTTTTCTCACTACCAAAAATCCAAGATGGCCGCCATATTGTTCTGAGTATGTTAAGCGATCTCTTAAAAAAACGAAAATATAAGGTAACTATCTAAGGTAACTAATGTATTTTTTAGCCAAGCCCATGGCATCGATCACTTATTTAGATCACCAATATTCTACTATATTGAATTTATCAACAGAAATCCCACATAGTAGCTCATTATATTTAACACCATATGACGCCATTATTTTAAAGAAAACCATGGGTATACCCCAACTCCTCACTTTTGCAGTTAAAACAATGATTTTGGTGGCTCTACCTATGTTTTAAAGTACAAGTAGGCTATCCATATGATCAGAAATAATGTCAGTACTTTTCTTAATACCACAAATCCAAGATGGCCGCCATATTATTTTGTTAAGCGATCTCGTAAAAAAACGAAAATATGCGATAACTATCTCTTTGTTGGAACTGAAATGTATTTTTCAGCCGAACCCATGGAGTTTAGAACTTATTTAGATATTTTTAGATATTTTTAACCAATATTTTATTATATTGAGTTTATCGACATAAATCCCACATGGTAGTTAATTCTACCATGGCGGGTGATGCTTTTGTGATTGTTTTCGAACTGCTTTTCCACTAGAACAATAGATCGAGATTTGTCAAGTTAACAAATTTATCTCTGGTGAATAATTAATTAGAAACAGTAACAAGTCTAATTCAATAGGTACTGGTATTTTTGAATAATTTGAGGCAGGGATTGCGTCAACAAAACCTGCTTCAAATAAATGAAACGGTTAATGTCAACATATCAGATGTAGGGCTGTGTGTATCCATTTTATTATAATATCGTGACAATACACTATACGATCCTGTCACTTTAATACCATAACGCGATGGTTAACCACCATATCCTGCCTTTATAAAGCTGTATTCAGACATCATTTTACTATATTAAAGAGCAATATTTGGACATTATAATACCATATCATCACGTTAATGTGCCATGTCCTCATAATATCATATCCTGATATTATCTTTCGACCCACCAGCCCCTCGACCCACAAGCCCTCGACCCTTTGACCCACTACCCCCTCGACCCACAACAACAACAACAATTTTTTTTATCCCATTAGATGGTAATCTAATGAGCCCCTATAGGGACACATGTGGAGGAGAAAATAAAATTAAATCGTGCCCACGATTTATAATCCGTTCCCACGACTTATAATCTGTGGCCACGATTTATAATCCGTGCCCACGATTTACGATCTATAACACGTGGCAACGATTTATAATTCGTTCCCACGATTTATAATTCGTTCTCATGATTTATAAATCGTTCCCACGATTTGTAATCCGTGGCCACGATTTACAATCCGTGGGAACGAGTTATAATCCGTTCCCACGATTTATATTCCGTTCACACAATTTACAATCCGTGGCCACGATTTATAATCCGTGGCCACGATTTATAATTCGTTCCCACGATTTATAATTCGTTCCCACGATTTATAATTCGTTCCCACGATTTATAATCCGTTCCCATGATTTATAATTCGTTCCCACGACTTATAATCCGTGGCCACGATTTATACGGATTATAAATCGTGGGAACGAATTATAAATCGTGGGAACGAATTATAAATCGTGGCTACGAATTATAAATAGTGGGAACGAATTATAAATCGTGGGAACGAATTATAAATCGTGGAAACGAATTATAAATCGTGGGAACGAATTATAAATCGTGGCCACGGATTATAAATCGTGGGAACGGATTATAAATCGTGGGCACGATTTAATTTTATTTTCTCCTCCACATGTGTCCCTTTAGGGGCTCCGTACATAACAGATTTACATAAATATTTCCAATGCTAGCCAACTGTAACATGCTCATGAACACGCTGTTTTAAAACAATCATATTATTTATGTCACAATAGGTATTTCTTGGTTTTACATTATTAATAGTGCACGTATAAATCACCTTATTATATACATTTCTATGCGCTGACAATTATTAAATTTATATCATATTAATGTTGGAAAAAATTCATGCTCCGAAATGAAGATTGAAAATTTGACTTTTAAGATTTCTTTTAAAAGCTGTTTGTGACTAGAATTCCCTGAGTGAAAGAGGGAAATCGTTCCACATCCGAGGGCTATAAACGCTGAAAGCATTGTCACCAGCTGCAAAGCACCGGTGAGTAGATGGTACATATAGAAGCATACCATCAGTGTCAGACCTTAAGAGCTCTCGAAGGTGCATAGCGAGTGGCTAGTTCCTGTATATAATTATGATGGGCACGCGGCAGTGTGCATGGGTTAATGGACAGTGGGGAGGACTTTGAAAATGATACGCGACTTGACTGGAAGCCAATGGAGGTTTTTGAGGACAGGTGTGATATGGTCGTATTTCTTCGATTTCATTACTAGTCTGGCAGCATTGTTTTGTGCAAGCTATAGTTTATTCAGAAGATAGTCTGTAACATCATACAATGCAGAGCATCACCGCCTTCACGAGTGTCATATCATCGAGGTGATGAATATGTTTAAACAAATTAATAATTTACTCCACCACCCCCCCCATTAAATCAATATATTCACACTTCGGATTAGTTGATAATCAACTACACGGCCTAGAAGGCATATGCAGTGCTTAAATGCCAAATTTTAAGCAGACTATGCAGAAGAAATGATTGCTTTTGACAATCAGGAAATATATCAATGACACAGAAGCTCATCCTTAACTAGGGAAAGTTGATTACGAATTAAAATTTCCTAAATCCGCGAGGCGCGGTTCTATGCACATGCACGACCCCCTTCAAATAAACTAAACAAAATGGAAATCGGATAAGTATTGAGGGAGGAGAAGCATTTTTTGTTAATTATGGACAGTGAGACCTAATTAGGTCTTAATTATGTCATAAGTTAATTAATAATCAAAATTTCTGAAATCAATGAGGACGTTTAATGCACAGGCACAAGCTCTTTCAAACAAACCAAACAGAATTAAAATTGAATAAGAATTGAGGGAGGGGAAGCATTTCTTGTGAATGGGGACAGAGTGCCCTAATTAGATCTTAATTAGGTCATAAGTTAATTAATAATTAAAATTTCTCAAATCCGTGAAGAAGTTTAATGCACTGGTACAACTTTTCAAACAAATCGAACAGAATTGAAATCGGATAAGAATTGATGGGGGAGAAGCATTTCTTGTGAATTGTGGACAGACGACAAACGACAGACAACAGACAACAGACGACAGACAACAGACGACAGACGCAACACGATTGCATAAGCTCATCTTAGGCCTAAAGCAGTTCTTGTTAATTGTGGGCAGAGTGCCCTAATTAGGACTTAATTAGGTTATAAGTTGATTAATAATCAAAATTTCTTAAATCCATGAGAAAATTTAATGCACAGGCACAAATTTTTTCAAACAAACCAAACATAATTGAAATAGGATAAGAATTGAGGGAGAAAAAGCATTTCTTGTAAATGGTGGACAGAGTGCCTAGTAAGATCTTAATTAGGTCATAAATTAATTAATTATTTAAATTTTTCAAATTTGTCAGGAAGTTTAATGCACAGGCACAAGCTCTTTCCAACAAAACAAACAGAATTGAAATCGGATAAGAATTGAGGGAGGAGAAGCATTTCTTGTGAATTGTGGACAGACTACAGACGACAGACAACACACGACAGACAACAGACTACAGACGCAACACGATGGCATAAGCTGATCTTAGGCCTAAAGGCCGGATGAGCTAAAAATGAAGCCATCCCCTTCCCTACAAAGTCATTATCATCATCTTCACAATTAAGATTTGATTATAGTCGCTATACCTGAATACTTTATCAGACTGAACTGAATAAATGACTGATCGTGACAAACAGGGAAGATAATTTAACGCTTTAACCGCCGATCCCGAATATATTCGGTTTTTCATTTATTATTAGCACGTAGATACGTACCACCTTTCAAACACGTTAAAAATAAAATGTGACATCACTCAGCAAGATGCGAAAAAAATGAACCTCCATTTTGTCAAATCTGAATAATTTGCACTCACCTGAAGTTGTGGATCGCGTCAGCGAGACACAACTTCGAGTGGGTGAAAATTGCAATTGAATAATTTGGCGGTTAAAGGGTTAATATTTACCCACCCCTCCACGCGAAATTATCATATCTCGTGCAAAAACATGCTAATTGCATTCTCATCGTTTTGAGAAAATCGACGTTAAAGGTCGTTTTATTGTTGTACGAGGCGCCAGCACTTCAGTTTTGGGGAATTCGTTCCTCGTTCGAAGCTCACTCTACCATGTCAAAACTGTGTGTCACATGCTAAAAAGCGATTTGCGAGTAACAGGGCAGAAAAATATGGTTTTGGTGTTACGTGTTGCAAACTAATCATACTTATAAGACAAACCTAAATTTGCTAAATGTGCATGTTTTTGTATGAAATATTTGTTCTCAAAATCACAACATATTACATGATAAGTGCACTTATAGCATGATCGAAGAGGTTCTTGTTTTGGAGCAAATACTTGTTAACAGATTAAGTAGTCCGCACATAGCGATTTGTTATGGTGGGTTCACATAGAACGCATTTTATGGACTGCTCTTCGATTGCAGTGTGTTATTTTGCACGATTCCCACAAATAACTATGCACATACTTTATTTTTAATGAAAAAGAAATGCAAGACTGATTTAGCGACAATAACATGTTAACAGTGGTTAAGTGCATTTGGCATTACTGCCGTGATGCCATGTCAAGTACACATAGCATGGTTGTTTTCATATCTGGATTCCATAAAATCTAACTGTGGGCTATGCTACCTAATACTTATGATAAGTGCACTTATCATGTTTTTCAATGTGGGATGTCTACAAAAAAGGTTAATTATAACGGCAAGTCCTTGTATAGGTGTACTCAACATGTTTGGTAATTCCAATATAATGATATTAAAACTATCCATATCCGGTGCTATATCGGGTTTTGATTATTTCAAAACACCTAAGAACTACAATGGAACATGATTATTGTACTGTAATGTTGATGCAAATACTAATTCATGTGATAGAACCTGTGACAGCTATTATAACCGAAGGGTACAGAGTAAGATTTAGCAAAAGCAAACGAGATTAGCGATTTACTATACTATACTGGCGAAAATATGTCTTTGTTTGACTTTACACTTTGGCAATATCTTAGTCAAAATAAATTTTGCATCATATTATGTTTAAATGGATTGCACGTGGAATACGTTGATGATGAAAAAATGGAGAACAACAATGGAACAAAACGAAAATATCATACAAAGCAGATGTCTGGTATCCAACTTTAGGGTAACTTTGTTTTGGTGATGAAGTACTTGTTCCATTTTCGATTATTCGTGGCTGGTAACCATAGACTATAATGCTATCTGGGTGTATGTGAACAGGTGACCATTGGGGGATTCATGCACACGATGGTATCTTTCTTCTCATAAACTGATCATGCCTCTCAGACGGTGAACCTATGCTATGGTCCCACTCGATCCAAACATGTCTCGCAATTTTGGATACTGGTGGCGATCGCTGCCGATATCGAGCTTGTGGTCCCACGAAAAAACACGCCCGTAATATATTGAAGAACCTTCGGCGAATATGATGATACATAGGGGAAGGTTATAATGAGTGCTACATCGGCTAACAGATAACAATGTATTTTGAGAATAGGCGATGGTTGGTGATCCTTCGGCGTGGCGTGCGACAGACTAACATCGGGGATGCGTCGGGGCTTAATAGGTGATGTCCTGACGATGTCGTGGTGATGTCTTGATGAAGTCATAGCGATGGTATAGTGCTCTGTGCAGAGCATATAAAAAGTGGAGATATTTTACGAGGCACCACATACACTTCTGCTAAATGAGATCGCGGATGCAGAAGACTTTGTTCTCTTGGCGCAAGAGAAAAAATAGAAAACTCTCAGCTAAGCATCGCCATATCTTGTCTATCATCGCCGATGCTTGAAGAGCAGTTCGGAGCATCAGCAAACATCCAAACCATCAGCAATATTCGTATCGAAGTGTCTTCGATATTTTTAACCTTGGTGTAACTTACCGAATGTTCAAAGGCGAATCGCCAAAGGTTCTTGGAGACGAAATATATCAGGATGAAATTGTCAATTAATGTATTTTTGCTATGTTTCGATGCTTTGGTGAAGCATGGTGATTACACGCGTACGTCGTTGATCATTTGCCGAGCTACTGGCGCATCGTGGTCCTGCCCTGATGATGGCCGAACGTGTGTATCACGGGCTTATTAACCCTTCAACCGTCGGTGCCGTCCATATTCGTTTTTTACATTTTTATTAGCACATTAAATATCAGCTTATAAACCTGTTAAAGATAAAAAGGGACATTAATCAGAGAGATTTGAAATTTGTTGACCTCCATTTTGTCAAATCTGAATAATTTTCACTCACTAGAAGTTGTGGATCGCGTCAGCGAGACACAACTTCAAGTGAGTGAAAATTCCAATTTATTACTTTGGCGGTTAAAGGGTTAAAAAGCCCCGTTGAAGCATTGCATATACCTCATTACACGGTAATGCATTGCTCTTGTTAAATTTTTGTAATGTGTAGAGGCTATTAGGAATAGCCCTATTTTCAATTTTATGAGCAAAACTCGTATGAAAAAGTGAAACATGACCCTGCTCAAATTTTGAATCTGATTCTCCACTGCACAGTTTTGTTCAATCGTAATATGATTGTACCTCAGCAAACAGAGACACATTGGACCAACGTGGGCCACTACACAAAGATATGTTAGGCCACCGTAAGAAAGCAGCTATCAACTGCACTAGGCTAATGTTGAGCCAGTAGCCAATCATTCATTGGCAATTTAATAAAAGATGGCCCTTCGTCAAATAATTCGTCTGTTTGACATTGGCCCAACTATATTTATCCGATGCACATAAATTGGCCCAACATCTGCCCAACGACGTTGGCGCAAGGTAATTTGACTGGATGGTTTTACGCAGACCCAGCGAATTATCGTGATTACGAGGGCCGACATTGGCCCACCATTCTTTACCATATGTACAGGTAACGTTGGCCCAACTAAATATACGCAAGTACATATATACATTGGGCCAATGGTGGCCCAAATAGGTGGTTCTACGTATAGGCCCAGCAAATTAATAGGGGCAACATTGGCCCAACATTTAGTGTAGTGGTGTGGCTTTTTAACGTTGGCTCAAGTACATATGTTGCAGATCAGAGGGCCAACAATGGCCCTCCCTTTATTTTTTAAATGTGTATGTGGTCCAAACAGATTGAAGAGCAAATTTGAAATAATTAAGAACCCAATGAACATATATATGCCACATCTGCTCTGCAAAGCCAAAATGCAGTATCTGTTTATTTGTTTTAAAAGTAAACAGATACTGCCTTTTGTCTTGGCAGGGTTGAGATCTCCACTTCTAAAGTAGCCTCCAACATAACCACTTAACCCTTTAACCGGCGGTGTCGCATATATTCAGGTTTTCATTTTGTATTATCACACCAAGTACCACCTTCTAAACATGTTAAAGATACAATTTGACATCAATCAGCAATATTTGAAAACAGTTGACCTCCATTGTGTCAAATCTGAATAATTTTCACTCACTTGAATTCACTCACTCACTCGCATTTTTTTCATTTGTTCATACTAAAGTAAAAATAAAGTAAAACTAGAACAGGAGTTCCCGAACTCCGATGCCCTGCTTTAGTCTGTTTGAGTGCTATAGACAAAAAATCGACTTAATATTTTCTAAACATAACAGTGTATTGGTCTTCCTCATGGGCCGAATCTTAAATGTGCAGGATATAATCAGAGATTGTTCATTAGTAAAATATCATATATAATTAGGGAAAAAACCAAGGAGACAAGTTAGAATATATCTTCAAGGTGTATTTCTTTCACCACCATCGCCGGTGCTGGCTAACATTCATTTAATACTTGCCTACGATGTACCTCGTACAGAGGATGTAGGACTACCCACCAAATTCCAGCTCAATGTTGGGCCAGAGTCGCAGCCCATTGCTGGTTCAATGCCGATCAATCGTCTACGATGCTGACCCAACACCAATCCATCACTTGGTCTGTTGTATACTTTGCGCAAACACGTGGCATTCACCCAATGCTGTTTCAATGTTGACGCACAGTCTTTGACGCAGGCCCAATATTGAAACAGCATTGGGTGATTGTACCGTGTTTTCTGACTGCTGCATGGGGGTGACCATGGGGACTATCTCGTCGCCAGAAACAGCAGATAACACGATACATTGGCTAAATGCTGATGTAATGCTGGGCCACTGTCTGCGAAGCTGGGCCAATACTATTTCAATCAAAACCATTTAGGCTTTAATCACTATATTTAATCGTGAATGTATATTTTTCTGCCGGACCTAAATATAAAAATACCGACTAGGTTTACCAAACTGATTAAACTGACTATGAAAAATTAAGCTATCTTGTCCATCGGTTAGTTAAACTCACCAATTAACCCTTTTCAGCTTTAGTTTTTTAATGAAATTTAAATAAAAATAATAAAATAATAATACAAATATTACAATATCTTTCAAACGGTTATTTCAATGCACATGAAATTTTCTATGCACATGGAGAACACTTGGGGAATCAACACAAGCTTCTTATCATACCCCTCGAAGTCGTACCCTCACTCCCTAGAAGCGGTTTCCGTGAAAACAGTACCCAATTTTATGTATTGTGTATTTTCAAGACGCACGAGATCAAATTAATATCAAATAATTATCCATTTATATATCAATACAATTGTGAGATGTCCGTGGAACATGTTACACAACGAATCCTCAATATAAGATCAGTAGCTGTTGTTGCTATGGGTATATACGCATTTATTTGAGACAAATTCATTAAAGCATTGACATATATATCGATCTCTTTCTTTTCATAGGTATTAAAAGGAGGCACGTTAGTGAAGCCTGAGACACTTCCGGCCACATCAGGTGCTGCAAAATACCACTCGCTGAAGGTTTACCACCAACCAGGTTATGGCTTGGACATCTGTATCTCTACCTGCTGTTGAGTTTGGCTGGCGTGTGGAGAGCGGGCGTATGGTCACTCTTTACACTGACAAAAGTGCAGCACCCGAAGAGCTTCTGAAAGCCATTTTCTGCAAGTGCAAGACGGACTGTGGCACAGCTCGCTGCACATGCCGAAAATATAATATTTCATGCACTGAACTTTGTGGCATCTGCTAAGGAGATTAAAGCTGTACAAATAGTGATCTGTAACAAAATCTGCAGGCTGCCACAGTTATTGATGACATATAACTGAATAATATTTTTTCATATGTGATTGATGAGTAGGCCTATACGTCATGTATTATTAGTGCGGCAAAACAAGTTTTAACAAGTCTTAAAGGCATATAATGAAATTAATGGCACCATGCCTACTATAATCTTTTCTGTATGATATAGTATATGTAATAAGCTCGACACTCAGACCTGATAGTTTAAAAAAATGATAAAGCTTTCAAAATTTGGGGACGTGTACTTCAATATATCCTCTTTTATATTAAGATGGGAGCCCTCTGAAAAAAATTACTATGAAGTGTAATCGTGGACAGCTGTACACCGCGAAGATGTGGGCGTGGATTATGAAATTTGTTTGAACAGGGAAATCAATGTTTGTTAGCATGGCGATGCGTGAGAGCGATCTACACACTAATTTCGAAAACATCAGCCCAAAATGTTAACGACGTAGCTGAAAACAAGCTTATAATGGCTAAATATAGGTGAAATGTTACTGCTTCTAACAAAGCTATTTTGGATTTGATAAACTGTGGCCAAGCCTCAGCCGCGAGCGTCCATATGAATTACTACACTTATTTGTACCGTCGCGATCTGAATGATCAAAACTTTAGTTTCACACAGTTTGGGCTATACGAAATAGAGTTGGTAAGCTGCATTATATTGAGCGAATAGATCATTCATATGATAAAAGTGTCAACGCTCGCATACATGTGACTCAATTATCTTTTATCGTTTTATTCTATTTTTTTTTTAATTTAAAATCATGTGTGAAAATGGCGAATTAAACAAAATGAAGTAAATTATTCTAATATAAATTATATTTATCTATCATGTGGCATAGTTCAAATTTGAATAGTTACTACATAAAATCATAGCTAGCTTAAATAGAAGCAGGCATACATTGTATTTATAATACTCACAAAAAACACGTTTCTTATCGCTTATTTTGTAAAGAGTTTGATATTATCATTACACTGATTAGGCACATTTTTAATATTTTTATGCTTAAGAAGGTAAATCGTTCAGAGTTAGGCCCTATTGATCAAAGTTTTGATATAATTTGTCCCGTTGTGAGCATCAGTAATACAGATAAGCATACATAATACAAAAATGTATCAAGCAATACCATGTATATGGCAAAGAAAAAGGGATAGAGAAGTCCGCTGTTGTTGGTGATCATGTGGTCAGCTGCTTCACCACAGCCGAGGCATCCATATGCCCATAATAAGAGGAAAATTGTACTAGAATCTTGTTTTTGTACTGTTGTAATTGGTGAAAAAAAATATTTTTATACCAACTAATGTGGATAATATAGAGGATTGAATAAATCAATAAATGAATTAAAAAAATAAAATAATACTTAAAATTTAAAAGTGTCTGTATATGTAGGCTGCGAATTATGTCGTCTATGCATAGCTAAATGTATCTTGTATGATTTATGTAACAATAGGCTTTTGATTTGTTAATCAAAGTTGAGAACATGTTGGAAGCCTTCAGTTAACGATGTGTATCTTTTTTAAATTGATTCAGTTCGAAAACCACCTAAATAAGGTAAAGCTTGTACAAAGCGGATTAAATATTTTTCTTGCACTAAAATTGGTTCGGTACGAGCCAATAATAATCAACTTGTGTCTCTAATGTTGTTGTGTGCATGGTTGCACATGCAGACAATTTTTTTTATATCAACATTGATTTTAGATAATTAGAAAAAGAATTTTGATATGGTATAACTGTTAGTCAATAATTAATCTAATATGTGTTACCCCATTGACATGAAATGACACAACTTTCATTGATTGTTAGTTAATTGGAAAGTGATATAACATATATATTAAAACAAAACCACAAATAAAATGTCACTCTAGCTCTAACTGGGATTAAAAAAACCGTCTGGAAGCATTGATATCAGTTTACAGTGTGTGTGATAATTATGATAACTTAAGAATTCGGCAACCACAAAGTGACATATCCAGTACGCGCTGCTGAACATGTCAAGTATGAATACTTTATTCTTGACATGATGATACATCGAGATACATTATTGCAATTTATAGTATATTTGAATTTTAGAATAATTATAAGTCAGCTATGCGTTTGCATTTTTTTGTGATGATTTTCAAATGACTTGGCTCATTGCTAACATTTGAATTTTCATATGTGTATTTATTGAGCTTATAATATTTAAAAAAAATAATATGTATTTTTTTAAACAATAAAATCGACATATTGCCAATAGCTGGCTCACTGTAAACCGTGACAATGACGAAGTACTGAAGAGGTATTGTCAAAGCATTTTCACCTCAGTACGCATCCTCTCTTTGGTGATTAGAATCATTAACAAATTTGGCATAGTTTTGTTGCTTTAGACAGGCGTATACACATAGCAAGATTTGACAAACCATCATGCTCATAGAATGATCCGTATATATGATAAGTGAGTATTTTATTATTTGCTAAATTTCCCTTTATATTGGCCATATAAAAATAATTTGAATGTGCCACACTTTGAACTATTTTTCAGCTTTCTAATCCCACTTTGACCAGATTTTGATCATAATTGGACAAAAACAGAAAGATGGTTTATTGTATGATTTAAATTGGTATATGATATTGTTTGATTATTGTGTCCGTATATAACAATATTACTACCAACGGTATTCTTTGAGCCAGATTGAAAAGCAAAGGCGGTTTCAGAACGGTCAAGGATGCGAAGGCTGATTTCAACTGAATAAAGGGAACTGTTAACATGGCTCTAATTCGGTCCAAATATTTTATTTTCAGACATATAAAACACATATGTATTCCTTCTAACCTGTTTATGTAATCATAATAAATATAGGCCTCAAATAACCGAATAATATGGTTAAAGCGTTTCATTATCAACCTCAATTTTGTCATTGCAGCACAATTATATGAATTGTATTATATATATTTCTGCTGATATTATAGCCTATTGTGTAAATAAAAATGAAAGGAAACAAGTTTATTTGACACAATATTTTATTTTCTCATGCAAGTTAGGTCCACATCTAGAATTTGCAAGGGAAGGGACATAGCTGCAATTTTAACTGAAAAAGGGGGTCGGTGGACATTTTTTAAAATTTAAATTAAGATTATTTTATTTTTTATTCCTGAACGCAATAAGTTGGCTTCCTCTTAATAAGTCCGATAATTCAAAATACATTTTTTTCGTTACAATTTACAATTAAAGTCGATTGTGGTATTTTTTATAAATTAAAAAAAAACAAAAACATTAAACATAAAATTTAAAAATCGCAAAATAATTTCCTCGTGGGCTCCCATCTTAAACTGATATAACATCATCATACCTATACTCTGTCAAAATTTCAGAGCTTTATCACCATTTTAAACTATTTTTAGCTTATTACACCCACTAATAGTTGCAACACGTGTAATGAAACAGGCAGCGAGTGCACCGTGGGCTTGAACCCAGTACGCTCCCGACGGACCCTCAAATTCCTCGAGTAAACCTTGATATGACCTTGGAGAACGTGATATATTCTGTGACTTTGACCCAGTATGTGACCTTGACCTTGAATCACAAATGAAATGGCACCAACGGATTCTCCGTACCGGAAAACCTGGGTATAGAGCCATCAATTGTTATTATTATATGATTATTGGTTACTAGGATATGGCCTTATGAAGCTTGAAATGACGTATGACCTATGACCCAGTGCGTGACCTTGACCATGAATCTCAAAAGTAACAGCACCAACGGATTATCCATACCTAGGTGTAGAGCCATTATTTGTTTCAATATGATGATTGGTACTGGCGTATTTGCACTTTCTGCACAGTTCTTGTGGCGGCCATTTTGAATATGCAAATTAGACGTCTTTGTAGGCGAGAAATTTTTTTAATTTTTTTTTGGTAAGACTATGGACCCATATGAACTCGTTTTTTTTATCAAAATCGCTTTTCCAAAAAGTTTGTCCGAGTACTTTGGTAAAACAGTAAACTATGCCATGGCACTGAAATCTTGAAATCTGTAGTCTCTATAGTCACTAGGCTAGTGTGGAAACATTTATAAATGAAACGAAAACTTAGATTATAGATAGGCCCCTATCATAGACTGGTCAGACCTAGGTCAGGGCTAGGCCTATATAGGCCTACTAGTCTATGTTTATTTTTTACAATATTGACTTTGCCATGAGGTCTAGGTGTACTAGGTTAGTCTAGAGCTATAGTCTTACTTAATCTTAGACAAGATAACCACCATTAGGGGACTTCATATATATTTCTAAACCACCATTAGGGGACAAGGTCCCTAAAGACTGGCATTTTTCATAGACAAATGGTGTTCACCTTTAGGGGACCTTGTATATTTTAAAAGTGTTTATTTTCAAAAAGTAAATTATGATAAAAAAGCTCATAATAAGTGGACATACAAAAACTGTAACACATTCCCAAAATTATTTTTTTCCTAGCCAATATAATGTGCAACATCATGTCGCCTAAAGGCCGTAAAAAATTGTAGTCCCCCAATGGCTGAATTAATAAGTATATAGGCCTATATATATATATATATATATATATATATATATATATATATATATATATATATATATATATATATATATATATATATATGTGTGTGTGTGTTTATATAGCAGTCTAAAGATTAATATGAGGTTTTCCATATTACATCTAGGCCTTGTCTACATTTGTTTCATAACACATTAGGCCTAGGCCTACTCTTAGATTAAATAGTGAGTGTAGTGATCTGCAAGGAGTAGAGGAAGGTCATTTTGGTTGGCATTTCGGGCGGTTTTTTAAAGACGGTAGGCCTACCTGGCACCCCCCTGGGAGCTGCTTCATTGAACTTGAAGTTTAACTTGCCAATCCTATGTTGTTATTTGTTCATATCGTCATCTTATTATTTCATTTTGGAATAGCGATTAATTATTAATAAATCTATGTATTCAAATTGACAAAAAATAAAGGCTGTATAGTCCCCCTTATAACGCATTACCTGAAACATATAATTGGTAGTAATAGGCCTATGTAGATTTTTAATGGTTGCACTAAAAACTAAAAACACGCACATTGCAACTACTATTATTAGCATTATGTATATGCCTAGTGTCAATAGTTCATACCTAGCAAACACAAAACATTTGTATAACATTTGTATAACATTTGTAGGCCTAAAATGTATATCATTTGTAGAACGTCGAAGACGTTGGGCCGGCGTTGTACAAATTATGTCATACAAATGTAGCCTACGTGTTGTGTTTGGTGGGTAGAGATTGTCATTCTGAATAATATGACACCAAATATTATGTGTAGATCTGTCGATAAATGAGACCACAATGGCCGTTTTTCTAAATTTTAAAATCAATTAAAAGTAGGCTATACTAAAATCAGTTAGGGTCAAAAAACATATTTTCTTCCAGTTGATCAATTGAAATTAAAATTTTCCTAAACGTCTCGACTTTAGATAAAACTTAGGTTCGAATAAATATAGTTAACCGGAATATTCTTGTTTTAGTTCCAGCTACATTCATGATGTGTAACGTTACAATACACAGTCTGCAACTTGTCAGTACGCTACAGCCTCGTCCGTAGGCCCACACGAAACAACAAATTATAATGTCGAAATGTAAACTAAAAATAACTACATACAGAAGAGTAAGTAGGTTACGTTCGTTGGTTGTCTTATATAGGTCTAACGTTAGCTTGTAAACATTATCCGTGATTCTGGCTCAGGATTCATGTTTAAAATTCACATTTTTATAATATGAAAATTGAAATGGGCTGTGCCAAAGCAAAGGCAAAGACTCGCACGACGCAGTCAGCACTGGTCGGCAGACCAAGTCAAGAAACCCACGGCATAGGCCTAAATTGCCCTAATCAGTGTAAAAGAGTAGGACTTAGCATAAATAAATTTCAATTAAATCTGAAGTTAGACTCTAAAGAATAGAGTCGAACTCTAACGCCGGTAGGCAGGCTATGCTGCTACAGTGTCACTGTCACTGTGTCAGTGCCTATAGTATACCCAAGTGATCAACCAGGTCCAGGATCGCATGTTTTTCGTTGATTTCTCGGTCAATTGTCAACCGATTTTCATGAAATTTTGTAACAATCATATTTCAACAGAATTATAATATCCCTGAAAATTTCGTAAAATTATATATCGTATTTCAAAAGTTAGACCATTTGACATGTAATAAATTTAAATTACGACGTCCCTCTATAAACCCATTAAACTAATTCTAGAATTTTATTACAAGTCAAATGGTTTAACTTTTGAAATATTAAATATAATTTTGCGAATTTTTTACCGCTGTTAGGATTTGAGTAGAAAATGGCCTTTGCAAAATTTCAAGAAAATCGGTTCAGAATTGACGGAGAAATCGCCGAAAATCATGCGATCCTGGTTAATTTGACGGCGAGTATAGGTCTATAGTATAGGCCTACACAGTTACCTGTTTCCGTTGCTAGATGTATTATATATAGTCTAGTCTGTCCGACGGTGGAGGATGGTCCAAAATGAAAGTTAGCTATTTGGTATCCAGTCAGTCAATTCTCAAGCGATTGTCAAGAAATTTTGGGGTCCCCCGAAACGGCGAATAGTAACAAATAGTAACACAAATATCGAATAGTAACGAAAAGGACCAGAAAACGGCAAGGTATCGATTTTTTTAAATTTCATCATGTATAATATGCCCTACTGATGATATATCTGAATTTTTGAAACCAAATAAATATTTTAACAGTGTTTAAATCGTGTTTTATTGTCGCTTAATGGGCGCTATACAGTGTAATGTATTATCAATGGGGCTTTATGTAAACGGCGAATAGTATAGAATAACACTAGAAAACGGCATAATATCACGTTTCGAAAACTAAATAAAGATTTAACAGTGCTTAAATCGTGTTTTACTGTCAGTCAATGGGCGCTATACAATGCAATGTGTTATCAATAGGATTCCGTTCAAACGTCGAATAGTAAAGAATAACACTGGAAAACGGAGAAAGAGCACGTTATTATTTGTTGTTAACTGTTCTGTACTCCTTGATCCTTGTATATTTCTGGAGTTTGAAAACTAAATAAATATATTAACACACCCTACATCGTGTTTTATTGTGTTTTATACACTTATGTTTGACCCATGGCGCTTTACAAGGCAATGAGTTATCAATTAAGTCATTTATCAATTTAACCACTTTATTTATTGTTTTATTTTTGGCAGTTAGCGCTATAGGGCCTACATTCGAATGTAGGCCTATTATCAATCTACATAGAACATTTTCACGAACTGTAGAACAGTAGGCCTATAACAGGTCGAGTATATATTTCAAAAGAAAAAACAACAAACAACACAAGCATGATAACAAAAATATATTTATTATGCAGTGGGCAAATGAAATATTAAACCACATATATATGGAAAATACATCATCATGAAAGCCAAGATTATATATGCGTCAGGTTATGATAGTGAAATATATACAATGTCAATAACACCGAAGTGTAGCAGTCTATATAGCTTACACTTCGAAGTGTAGGCCTAGCACTTCATGAAATTATATATAAAAATGTACAAGTATATACACAAATATTCAACACCGTAGTGTAGCAGTCCATGAGCTGATATCAAATGTTTATTGTAGCTTGATTCGTTTGATTGTTGTAGTCCTTGCATTGCGACATCTCTTAAGTTGGTTGATTTTCTTACCACCAGCCGCTGACTCCCTGACAACTAGTTGGCCGTCAGTTGACTCGATCTCTTTGATGCCGAGCCTTTGTTGTTGTCAGGAATTATAGGCCGGTCTCGTCTCATATAACGCGTAATATATAACATATCCAACATATCTGACACATTTAACATATATACATAACATCCCATAACATATGTAACATATGTAACACATTTACCTATAACATATACCTATATATATATATATATTTACCTGCTTATATATCATATGCTATGCCCTGCCTACCATTCCCAGATCTATACATGACTTTGCGAGTTTGCGGGCTATAAGATTAAATCATATCGTTATTTTCAGTAATGAATAAGCTTTTTGATGACATTTAATACATGTGTTTACGACCCAAAATTTAAAAGCTAGTCATTGCTATTGGGAGGTTTATCACACCTAGCTGACAACTGACAACTCAGACTTACCCGGCTAATTAGTGGTACAATGCACCTTTTACAGCCAAGGGTGCACTAACAAAACTAAATATAATCAAAGAAATTCAATAGAGAGATTCCTTGATCTAATTAATTTATCTAACATATCTCTCATATCTAACATATTTAACATATTTAACACATCTGACATATCGGACATATCTAAAATATCTAACAAAGTGATATCGAAAGAATATAAATCAGTTATCAAAGGGATGTGTATTCATATTTACAATTCCTTGAAACTAATTGGGAAAACAGATTTGTTTCATGACTAATACTAGTTAATTAACATGAATTAACAAATTCATTTTTATATATAATGTCTCTTCGATCGTTGTAAAAATAAATAATATAAATTTTATTCACCTTTGAATAATATATTAGTCGGATAAACATTTTAACCATTTGACAATTCGTGATTTACTTCAAGAAGTTGTTAACCGTAAAAACAACGTAGATTTTAACGGTTGATCAATAAATACAGTACTAATATTTTAGATATCTTAGATATCTTATATATTTTATATACCTTATATATCTTATATACCTTATATATCTTATATATCTTATATATTTTTATATATATCTTACATACATCTTATATATCGTAAATTAGTATCATAAATACGGTGATAGACCTATGTAAGTCATTGTTTGTTAAACATGGCATGAAAAAGAGACACGAATGGCGAAATGTATCATCTACTTTACGCTGTTAGAATGTGTTATTTTCTTATGTACTTTGTGCTAAGGTCTTGCATGCGAAATAAACAACATACATTACAAATCATTCGACACTCACATATCTGACATATCTAGCACATCCCTGACGCTCGCGAGGAAATATCTTAAGAACAAGTCGGGTGTAATTATATACTTTTCTATCTGACACAATTGATCTTAATATATTACTAGTATGTCGATTATATATATTATGTGCTCATTAATACAACGTTTCATTTTTATCCTTGTTAATTTTTGTTCGTGATTTGTTAATTATGCGACTCATTCTATGGGGCTGGATACATGTATATGCCTAGGGGGCCTATAATATGCAAAAATAAAAAAGTGAAATGATTTTATCAGCTTACCGTGAAAGAGCAGCGGCTGTGTTGTATGCTTTCCCGTTGAAGCAGCACTTGCGGCATCGAAATATAAGTCCATCTTGTTCCCAACTTGTTAGCTCATCCAGGGTTATAGGTATACATCGCCTATGCACCCAATTGTTGCAAGAGGAACACTCAACAGAGTTTGTAACGGTGTTCTTTCGGCATATAGAGCATGGAAATGGTATGCAAGGCATGATTTTTGTTGAATAATTAGCAAGTTGATGTAAGTAAATTGATAAAGATGTAGCTCAGTAAAATAGCGATACATGAATGAGTGGTACTCTTTCAATAAGTTTCCTTTATAGGGAAGTTCAAACAGGGAGGTGTGAATGTTGATCGCAATTGTAGAGTAAAAAATGAACTCCTCGGAAAGTGGACGGTTTAAGCAGATTTATATGTGTGAACAGACATTGTGAACGCCAACAGAAGAAGATAAACTGTGAGATGACTATTATCAATAAATCCCGCCAAAACTTAGTGGAGGACGTGAGAGAACGCGGCCCTTTCAACATTATTGAACAAAAAAACATATCAACAATAAATCAAAAATAGTACATATACACCATTGTTTTTTTTATTTGCACAAATCTTAAGTATCATTTAAAGATGTATGTAAAGTTTGTGAACGTGCTATGGCATCTTAGTATGTAAATATTTTTCTATATGATTACAAATGAATTAATATGAAATAATTTAAAACTCACGTCGCCGACTATTAATGCTTCTATCAACATTACACGCAATCAAATATATTTAGATTTATAAACCGTGTATAGATTTATATGCAATTTGAATACACTTCTATATCAACTTTAGAGCTGACGATCACAAAAATATTTATAAAGAATAGCAACTGAATATAATTTTGGTCTAATAACTATTCACAACTCGGCGCTCAAAACGTATGATAGGTGTCAGGGAATAACAACTCAATGAATGCTCCTCGTGTTTTATTCACAACTCACCTGCAGTACTGCTACCCGCAAACACGAGACTTTGACCCAATGTTGTGTTGACGTTGGCCCAACGTATAGGACGCTGGCCCAACATCAACTCAACATTGGGTGGGTGTTTAATTATAACAACTTGCAAGATGCTCCCGGGGCTGTTCACAACTCACCAAATGTCATCACTTGCCTACGCGGAGTTATTCACAGCAAACTGTCATCCTGCTAAGTTAAATTATATTTTTCTTTCAACTTTACACGGGTACACTTCATTCAAGTATTAAAATCATTTGGTTTGTGTAATGACCACCATCAGTAAATATTCTATATAACAGAAATGAAAGGGTTAATCATCGACGACCGGCAATTATGTCGACGTAATCAGTCGATGCACTGAGAGATAAGATTACGTAATGCTTAATGGAGGGGAACCAGCAAACACGGCATATGCCCTGCAAAACATAACATTATATAACATTTGAACAACGACCGCCCAACGTCGAAGCCGTTGGGCCGACGTTGTACAACTATTGTGTTTGTGTTTGCTGGGTGATTATGTAGAGAATGACATTGTTATTGCTAAGGCAATTTTGCCGTACTAACTTCATTTCAAGTAGTTATATTATTTTAACAAATAAGGAAAGGCTTAAATCGGAAAAAATATGTTCAATACATTATTCCAATTATATCTGTTATCTTTTTGTTTAGTATGCAGTAATATTATCATCATATAATATATATAATCTACTACAGAAAGATATAGTAACAGACATAACCCTCTAACCGCCAAATTATTCAATTTGAATTTTCATCCACTTGAAGTTGTGTCTCGCTGACGCGATCCACAACTTCAAGTGAGTGGGAACTATTCAGTTTTGACAAAATTGAGGTCAACTCTTTTCAAATCTTGCTGGTTGATGTCACATTTTATCTTTAACATATTTAAAATATGGTACTTAATGTGCTAATGAAAAATGAAAACCCGGATATATGCTGCACTGGCGATTGAAGGGTTAAGAAACGTCTTTGTATTAGTTATGTAAACTGCTCCAAGCGTGAGGTGTTAGTGTAATTAGACAAGCTGTTGCAGGAATATCTGTGATTTATACTTCTTGACATAAGCTCCGTGACGTGAATCTGACGTCTCTAAATGTCAAATTCTGACGTAGAAAGACAGTCCCCGCACTGAAAGAATTATCTAAAATATATGAATGTAGGCCTATACATGTACATGTAGATGTGGTTAGCACTTTAAGGGTTTTTAATTTGCCCACATTACATGAACCTAGTCTTAATCCTAAATAATCATACAAGGCTCAGGTAGACAGAGAGTGCACTAGAAGGGAAAATATTTCTACTTTGTATTTGTTACTGTTATATGTAACGTGACACCCATGTGCTTTTCTAAAATAGAACAACGTTCTGGTCATTTTGGTAAATATTAAATTAAATTTAGTACATTCAAATTGATCAGTTAATTATTAAGTGATAATATGTACCGGTACTCAGTTAATAATGAAGTGATAATTACTATTGATGATTAATGCAATTTTATTATATTTTTTTGGGAAAAGAATATTACACTAGTTGGAGACATGTTTTCAGTTGCACTCATGAGACCCAAATCACAATTTTGTGCATAACAGTCCCCTAAAATCATATTTGCACCATGCCCCCCAAAAATGTGTCTTTGATTTTTTTTTATTTCACCTTGATAGTTACAGGTACATGTAGGCCCTAAGTTGCTGGAAATCCCTTAAATCCCTTAAATTTATAGTATTCTCCTTATAGTTTGAATAGTTTTCTGAAATAAAAATTGTGGTTTCATTTTTCTGTTTATTGAAAATTATGTCAACGGTCAATGATAGTTATGTCATTTATTTTTTTCCCAGTGAATTGTTGTGCATGTCATGTGGTAGCTTAGATTCTTTATATTTTGGGCAATATGGTGACAATAAGTTTTGAAATGGAGCTTAAAGTGTTAAAAACACTCATAAATATGTCTTAAAAAAAATTACATTTAAAATTATTTCACCATGAACATTTTGTGTAAACCCTGTCATGTGCTATGCTAACAAAATCTGATAATAATCCCCCCCCTATATAAATACTCCATCCCACAGTAAATTGAGACAGCGGGCGGCAAGAGATTTACAGACAATGCATTAGACCCATGGACATGATTGAGAGCCCAATGCAACCCTTAGAAGTTTGCATTGGTTTACCAGATCACAAGGAAGTGCTTTGACATGGTGATCTATGATTAAAATAAAATGCCTTCACTGTAGAGGCCATAGCAAGCCCTAATCACCCACATGAGATAAATTAGTCTGGGTTCTCATTTTCTTAGAACAAAGTTGTCATGATGTGACCATGAATCATGCATTTCTTCTGTCTGGAGCAACAAGAGGCTAAGTCGAAAATTAATTCTGGTGACACAAACATTGGAAACAACTCAAAATATCTTGTTATATTCAGTATTATGAGTCAGCACGTTGAACTTGTTGCATGGGAAAGTAGCTTGAAAACAGTGAATTAGCCCATTTTTGTCTGCAATATTTTCTTCAACAGTGTGCATTACTGGCACTCGCCCGCTCGCCAATTGATGTGAGTACTTAGGAAAAAGAACGGATGTGTCCATATAAGTCCACATATCCTGTTTTCAACATACAAGTCATTATTTTTTGTCAATTGGGCGACTGATGTAATCATTTAGTTATAGTTATTGCTTAAATATAACTATTATCACCATTTAAGATTTTTAAGTTAGCACTTTGTTGCTGAGATTAAAATTTTTCTCTGAAAAGTATTTGGCAGATTGAAATAACCTTTTCAATGTGCACACATAGCTAATTGTTTAAATAGAGTTATAACTTAATATAGAGTCGACTGTAGATTGAATCAAATAAGAGACGAGTTAAATCATTGTTGGTTGTAACACATTGAATGATGACTATTGTCCAATATTAGACTTTAGACTTGGCTTGTTGTTGACTGGGACATCCGCCCATAAATACAGCTATTTTGTTAATGCCACATTGGCTAATATGACTTTAACCCTTTAACATGTTAAAACGCTGAATTATTCCTGTATAAACCATGGGAACC
The DNA here is from genome assembly GCA_964017125.1 of Flabesymbios commensalis. NCBI lineage: Eukaryota > Metazoa > Annelida > Polychaeta > Terebellida > Flabelligeridae > Flabesymbios > Flabesymbios commensalis. Next base: position 69,971,388 of record OZ024906.1, on the reverse strand, counting down.
AAAGGGGTTTTTTAATTTGAAATCATATGTCTTAGTTAGCTCTTTTCGCTTCATTGTTGTTCCAGACGGACGACTTAGAAACTTGTATTATATCAAATATTTAAAAAATATTTAAAATAAAATTTACTGTAGCATGTGTAGGCCTACTTATCAATAAAAACTATCAAATATTTTCCTATTTTAGTAGATGATGAGTTTGTTTGATTTTGTTTTCAGGTGTGTTGCAGGGAAAAAGGGTTTGACTTTAGCACAATGTCTGTTTTGTCCTTTTTCTGTATCATTCTATTTTGCCAAATTTTGTGTGATGCAACTAAAACTCCCCAGGAAGAAATAAAAGTGGATGACCCAGTTAAGACGGGGGATGTCAACCCTAAATCAGAAGCACAGCGAAGGGGTGACACTCCACAGCAATCTGCAAGAGAAAGTGACTTGAGGTTTGTGACAACATGCAACCTAGATGTTTTACTGCACTCACACCCACAGGGATCAACACTAACTGCTCTTAGGCAGTAGCCCGAAGGGCCAGTAACTGAACTTCAGATAATTGCTGTCTCTTGGCCTTGTCTGATAGTCCTTAACCTACACTGTAATGACTGTATCAGAAAAAAAATGATGGAAATGTATAGTACTGGGGTACAGTTATATACGGTTCATTTAAATAATCAACATCTTTACTAACATCTGCTAATCGGTATGTCTACTTGTTCTGGTAATTTAGCTATAAATCAAGGGGTGTTAAAACCAAATAAAACAGCTTGCCTGATATTTTTCAATGGCCTCAAAATATGAGATGTTGAGCCAGCAGCGAAGCCTGTAGACCAACGTTATCCCACAATTTGGGTTTAAAATGTTTACCAGGGGCGGATCCAGGAATTGAAAAGGAGGGGGCGCAGGTGGCTCAGAGGCGAGTTTTTAGGCATATTTAGGCCAATTTAGGGGGACTTTTTAAAGAATTTAGCGCAAAACGGGTGGGCTTGCGCCCCCCCCTCTGGATCCGCACCTGTTTAAACTGATAGCTTTGAGAACTTCAGTCATATATAGTTCCCCTACAGTACACTCATTCTCAGTGTTCTGTCAACGACCACACATTGAAACCAGGCATTTCAAATTGTGCACAACGAGCACCCCATTATTGACCGACCTAGTTTCCAGCGGTCGGTTGACACATATGCACCAGCCAATCAGAGATCGTTTGGTAGGACAGCGTTTTGTATAATGGCCAATCACAATCGTGCTACGATAGGCTGAAGAGGAAGTTTCAGCAGTGGGGGAAATGTGAGGTCAGCCCATCTGCACAATTTAGCATGCATATTACATGTATTAGCAGTGTCTAGGGTTGGCAGTGTATATAGTTCCCCATGAAGACGGAATTAACATCCCCTGTCTAGCCATGAGATTAATGGTTTAGGCTGTGTTTGAGTTATTTTCATAAAAATGATGGCAAGTTTTTTATTTTTCTGATGAGCTGTTATCTCGAGAACCGCTACTCCAAATCACTCGGGATTTTGAATTTCTAAGGCATTTCCTGCCTGTGTAGAAATGAAAAAGTTTTGGTTGCATGTCAGAGATATTAATAAAAATGGTGGCCATTTATATTTTTTGGAGTTATTGATTTTCTACATAAGCACATTGTATTCCTCTTTACACTGTCTGTATTAGATAGCTGTGATAGATGCACTCCCTGTAATGGGTTTTTACAGGGCTTGATAAAGGGTGTGTTCATGTGAGATTTGGGCATGCAGATCATGCCAACACACGGTGACACCCTTCTAGCTAAAACAGTATATCTTTATAATGTTGCCTCAATCAAAACAAAGGATGAAGGGGATAGCGAAAACACATTTCTACTTTTAATATTAATCTACTTAAAACACCTAATTTCTAATTAGGACACTTCCAACTGCCAATTTTCGTTTCTGAAGTTTACAATTTATTTTGAATTTTTGTTTTTTATCTGCTGTTGTGTTTAGGCAATTAATAATTTTTATTTCATTGCAGCCATCACAATGTTAACCATGTTAAAGAAGAAAGTAGACCAAGTACACCATCATTGGTTGAATCTCCACCTCAGAGACAGGCTGATGTACAGCAAGACACACAAGTTGTCACACCAAGCCCTGACAGTGATACCAATAAACAAACAAGAACTGAAAATGTTGTCGCAAGTCAACCACAAGTGATTGCTGATAGGAATAGGTGAGAGCTGTCATTCCAATGGCAAATGTGTTGAAAATTATTATCAAACACAAAACTTAGACTTCAAGAACAGACAGTCTGATGGTTTGATATTCTAATAGCTCTATTTATACTAGCTGAAAATTGTCATGGATTTTTAAACCTCTTAGCAGACTAGCCTGTTTGCATAAAAATGCTAAATTTTAAAATGCACATAATCACTCAGTCTAATCAATCACTCTACCACATACCGTATATCCCCGTGTATAATGCGATGTTGATTCTTACCCATTGACGTCACAAAAAGGCACCTCGAATTTTATTACATTTACATTTAATAAAAAAAATTAGCGCTCTAGCAGTAAGTTCAGTGTGTGTAAAATGTATCTGTAAACGTAGGCCAGTCAGCGTGTTCGGTAAGTAGGCATCGCTATGATTGTGATAATGCACACAGTGAGCACGATACACTAACGTAATGCTGGGTCAAAGTTAGGACACTGTCGACAATGCTGGCCCAACATTTAAACAGCATTGGACAGTGAGTGGTGGTACAATGTTGAGCCACCGTCTGCGACGCTGACACAACATTGCTGCAGCATTGAGTGAACGTGTCGTGTTTGCTGGGAGCCCCCGTCTCACGTCCCGCCAAAAGACAAGACACGCGCGGCACCGCTTTGACAACCACGGGCAGATAAATGACACAGTTAGTCTGAAACCAATTCACACTCCTTTGTTCATTTATATTAATAATGATTTAATCTAAAATCACCTTTCCTATGGGAGTGTTCTACTGTGTGCAACGGTAGGCCTATCTGAACATGATATTTTATTAAGATGTATTGGAGTGAGAGAAATGCCTTCACGAAATATAACAAGATGTTGATCACTGATCATATTTCCTATGGCAAATTCTATACGTGTAGGCCTCAGAATGTCCATATTGCTGGAATAACATTAACGCCTACCGCTGTTGCCGCTGTGTGGCATGTGCGTTGGTATCACACCTTGACACCTTATACAGCCACACACCTCTTGTGTCTAGACAATGCGGCTAGTCTGCAAATTATCTATAATCACATTTCATCTTGCAATGTTCTTATTTGAGCACGACGATATCATAATATGGTCTTTGTAATAGATGAATTAAAACAATATAAATTTGTAGGCTAAATATAAATATTTTAAAATCTGACTGATTACATTTCATACAGTGTATATCTAGCCTATGCAGGCCTCAGAATGTCTGCCAAATACCAGACAGTCCCGACGATATCCACTCTGCCGTGGGAAATGAAAATACAGTATCTGCTTAATTTACAAGTAAGCAGATACTGCCCTTTGGTTTTGCAGAGCTGTACTGTTTGCCGGTGTTCCCGCCGAGTATCGCGTATACATGCAAGTGTCTACCCTGTGTCACGACCTATTAGCCATGATTAGTAGAACAAGGTAATATCCATAGGCCTGCATCATATTATGATGGCCCCTGGACACTGCTGACATCCACAATTTACGGTCGTATTATACAGAGGGGTAGTTGTTTTTCCCTTCATCCGAGGCCTCAAATCTTAACTCGTATTATACATGGCGGCGCACTATACGCGGGGATATTCGGTAGTGGTAGAGTGAGCATACTTGTTTCGCTGGATTTTAGGTTAAATGCATTTTTAATTGATGATGATAATTAGCTTGATGAAGTCAAGCAGGCCTACACAATCAGCTTTGTACATGTTATAATAATGTTTAGTTTAATTTAAATAAAGTCATCTGTTTGCATTAAAATTGTTGACATTTTTTTTGTGATTTTAAGTATTATTTTGAAAATGATGCTCACCTAAAATTTTGGGCAGGCACCTAAAGTTTTGTAAGTGAGTGCTGTTTAGTAAAATCAAAAGATTTTTTCCATACCTGACCCATATATATGTATTACCAGTACATTAGGATAAACATGGTTTCAGCTTTGACTTCAAAATGCTTGTGTTGCTTTCTTATATCCTGATCCTCTATTGTCCTGAAAGTGACTCTATAAGATTCAAATGAATGTGGTTGAAAACTTATTTTATTTTTCATTATAGAGTAACAAGATTGACATAAGTTTATGTATGAATTTCTATTATTTTAATTTTAGCAAACCTGCAGACAAGGAAGACCAGCAATCAAGCCACAAAGTAAAACCTTCAGAACACCAACAACTGCCGGACCTGGAAGATGTTTCATCTGAACCAAAAACTGAAAAGAAGCCGGTAGAAACAACCACTGAATCTCCTGTTTCCATCCCTGTGGAAGAACCAGAAACTACAGTCGAAGCTCCACCGACTGATGATTACTATATAGAAGACAATACAAATGATTACTATGTAGAAGAACATTCAAATATTCTAGGATTAGATTTAGAGATTGATGAGTATGGTAGTATTGTTGAGGAGAGAGTTGCCAGGAAATCTAACGGGTTCAGTGTGCAATTTGCTAAAGCGGATCCAGACCTACCTAATCTGGAACTCGCAGATCCTATTGACTTCGCTACGTTAGAAGGATCGGAAGTGGACCGAGTGGTAAGACACCAGCTGGATGCGGTGACCATGGAAACCTCTGTTGTCTACAAACCAGATGAATATGGCCGCAGCAAACTTGAAGTGTACACACAGACACAGGAAGAAAATGGAGATGTCACACTGAATTATGATGAATACTTTGAAATGCACCCTGAACTCGTGACACACAAAGAAGAATTGAAGGATTCTGAAACTAAGATGGAAGCTTCTCAGTCAGATCCAGATGACTCTGTAGAACAGCCTGAAGAACCTAAAGTGGAAGTAGAACTCACAGAAGACCAGAAGAAAGGTAACTGAAGAAAATGTGACATCTCTTGACCTTAAAAGCCCTAAATTAGTGAATTAAAGCTCCATCTTATCAATTAAATAAGTGTGTATCATATCCAGTACCTTACAATAATTCGTTTCAAATGTTGTTGTTTTTTTACAGCAAAAGAACTTTTCGATATTGCACAGCCTTTTTTGAATTCTACATTGAAGAAGAGCAGGAAAAAGTAAGATTTGTGTTCTCATATCTAGTTGCCTATTTACTTGCATTTGCAAAATACACTTTATATCAACATTACATACAGAATCAGTTTTGCTGAGTATTCATTCATTCACCCAATGCTGGTCCACCGTCTCTAACACTGTCCTTACATTAAACCAACATTGGGCAATTGTCTCTTGTTTGCTGGGTTGTGTTCTGTGAATGGCCATCGGGCAGTATCGTACCAACAATGATAGGCCTGGAATACAGTATTGGAATACAAAATTGCCATCTTGAAAAGTAATTGACCTCTTCAAAATAATTGTTTTCTAATGCCTGGTATGTGATTAAATTCTGTTATCATTTTTTCGGGTTTGACACACTCTATTGTTTATTCCGCCATCATTGCTGCCACACTTCTCTGACAACAGACAGCATTCTCATATACATGTATCTTGTTTTGTTTGTTATTATAGAGGCTATGAGTATATTGCTGAAGCAGCTGAGATGAACCACACCGATGCAATGGAGTTAGCTGCTTATGCTCATCTATTTGGTGATAATCTCAGACAAGACATAGAAAAAGCAAAAGAGTTATTTAATAGGCTTGCTGATCAAGGTGCTCCTCAAGGACAAATGGTATGGTCATTTCAGAGGATGGATTAAGCAATTATTCTAGGCTACATTCTCTTAAAGATAAACTCTTTAAAGATCAATACCTACAGTACTGTGCAATTGAAACTGGTCGGGGGTGGAAGAGGAAATGAAATGAAAGGGAAAGCGAATTTCCTTTTTCCCTGCGAATTCCCTTTCACTTTTTTTCCCCGGAATTTTCACCAGTTTTCACGGTAGCCACTGGAGAAATCAGGGGAATTCGATTTCCCCAAGAGGGAAATGTATTTCTCACTTGGGAAAACGAATGAAAACGAGTGAAAACTAGTAAAAAGCTTTTGGTCCGATTTCCCCGGAATTCCCCTGAATTTCCCCAGAATTTGCAAGAATTCCCCTGAATTTCCCCAGAATTCCTCGGAATTTCCCCAGAATTCCCCGGAATTTCCCCAGAATTCACTGGCTCGCATAATGTGAAATCCGCATTTTCGAAGATAATCCAAATGCAATATTCATAAAATAGGCCTAATGCTCAGAGACGCTGTAGGCTACACTTGTGAAGTGAAAACTGCACAGGAAACTGGAGAATCAGTAGGATCGGGAAATTGAGGGGAAATTCGGGGAAAATTTGTGAATTTAGGGGAAAATTCGGGGCAATTTGGGGAAAATTCGGGGAGAATTGGTGAATTTCAGTTGAAATTGGGGAAAATTCTTGGGAAATTGGGGGAAAATTGGTGAATTGTGTTTCCCCAATGGTGAAACAGAATTCACAGACTGTGAAATCAATTTCCCCACATCAGGGAAAAAGGGGGAAAATGGGGGAAAACTGTTTCACAAAAATTTCCCTCAGGGGAATTTGTGTGAAATAGGTGGGGGAAATGAAAGGGAAATGGGAGGGAATTTCATTTTCACGACCAGTTTCAATTGCACTGTACTGTACATAAAGATCAATAATATATAATCAATGTTTTTCTGATTTTATAAAATTGATAAATATTTTTCATTGATAAATATTTTTTAAAAAAAGGTGGGCTATTGTAATTGAAGTTTGTCGTCATTGTTGTTGGCATTTCCTGTATCCTGTGCAAATTTGTTCTGCATGTTGTTAATAACCAAGTTCAAAAATGGCTTTAAAATATAAAAAATGGCTGATTTATCGCACAAAATGGCCATATGTATCGTAACTTATCACATTTACATTGATAATTTTACAAGTTCAGTAACGTCGGCGGGCTTTTGTCGAATGTGCTCTTGTTTGAAAAGAAATGAACAAATAAAAATTATTCAAACAATTATGATCAAATTTTTACAGCATAATTTATTGATTTCAATAACATTTCAGGGGCTTGGTTTTCTGTACACATCTGGTATTTCTGTGAACTCCAGCCAAGCAAAGGTAAAATATTATCATGTCATTAAGCCTGATTTTTCCCCTCGATTTATTTTTTTTTGCATTCAAGTCAGAATCAAACTCTGTATTTATGATTTATTCACTTAAAACTCTAGCCAATGGACATGTTTACATCATATGGTCATATTAAGAAGCCAAAATAAAATTACCAATTTTTCAATGAGTTTAGCCTGATTATGTGGTTTAAGCTTGATGCATTTTTTTTTAAGTGTTCCAACCAGGGCCATAGCTAGAAATACAAACAAGAAAGTCCAAAAATATTTACTGGTGATTGAATGAGAAGCAAAACAAAAAAAAGCCAACCCCTCACTAGTGCTGCAGCGGCACTACCGAGGCGTTTGAAGTTGGCTATTTTAAAAACAATAATTTTGTTCTGTAGAAACTTCTTTAAAATTTTACTTTATTTGGTGTGAGTTAATGAGACAAATTTTTATGTGGCTGTGCTGCTTAGTCTGTTTTGACTCATTACTCAAACATTTGATCAATCTGCCAAAATAAAAAGCAGGCAGATGAGAAATATTTTGGGGGCCGTCCTGGCAATTTTTTAAATGAAGCTCATTTTCATTTATTTTTGATTTATTTCAGAGTCTCATATACTTTACATTTGCTGCACTCGGTGGAGATCCAATGGCACAAATGGTTCTGGTAAGTGGCAATTATTGCCATCATAGATAAATGACCGTCATTTATATTATATTACCTAAGGGGTATCGTTGTCCCATGTGAGCGGTGTCATTGTGTGGCGTATGCCACCAGTTTTGGCTAGTGTTCCAAACAAATTCAACAAATTGAATTCATAATTTATGCAACCATTCAACTCCTCCGGGCAATTTCTTTTTTTACCAAAGGTCAAGGTCAAAGTCAAAGATTCAATAAAATTATTGGTAATGAGATAACTTGAAAAACAATTATTGGATCTCTCCAATTTTTTATGTGAAGTTACCCATGGGTATACAGATGACCTGATCAGATTTTCAGCTTTCCACCAATAATCAAAATGACTGCCAGCTAGAGACTTATTTTTTTTTAAATTCACAATAGTGCCTTGAAACCTGGTATATATATAGGTTTTCTAGGTGTGCGAGTCTATTGGCAATGTCTGTTTTTGTGTGAGACCGGAAGCGAAGCAGTGGCGGGCATGTTCAGTTAACCCTTACAGCACGGGGATCGACTTTAGTCATCAGAATCTGACGTCTGTAGACGTCAGATTTTTCTGACCACTAAAGTCGATCCCCGCACTGTAAGTGTTTATAATGGTCATAGACCCCTAACATGAGTATACAAATGAATCAGAAAGAGCTAACTAAGACATTTATGATGACCTTGATGATTTCAAGGTGAAAAAAACCCTTTTAAGGGTTAAATACCTTGACACCTTGTATACAAATGCGGTATCTATTAAATATATGTACGTTTTTGTGGTTGTCGAGTATTGGCGTAGCGTATTAGCGTTGTGTCAAATTTGTGGCCATTTTGGATCACTACATCAGCCGCGGGGTGTTTGGGTGCTTGCACAGTATGTTTGGGGTCTGCGAGTCTATTGGTGAGCGACCAAAATTTAGGCTGTGACGGCCATCCTTAAATTTTAAATCAACATTATATTCAGTTTTAGCTTGAAACCTCCTGCATATATGTGTTTTTTTGTTGTGGGGGGGGGGGTGGTTTCGAGTAAATCAGCAATTTCGAGTCAATACATCAGCCGAGGATTGTCTATATGTGTGTAAATTTTGACCTGTTTGCTTGGGTAATTCTTTGGCACTGATCCATAAAAGGACATTTTTAAAGATATCTTGTGAACCATTTGTTAGATTGCATTTAAATAAAAATGGAAGTGGCGTCTCCTGCTCTTAAAGTTATTTTGGGGGCAATTTTTTGGAAAGGCGTATCAAACAATATCTAACATGGATGCTTTTTTTTTTACTGCTCAAAGCAGTCAAATCTAGTAGTCATCTCAATATTTGATGGTTATTTATATATATTTATATTCATCCGATTTTTTTAGTTGAAAATTAAAATATTAGCAAACACTTTTCATACAAAATAAAATGTATTTTTACATAAATTTCAAGGGTTATCGCTTTTGGGCTGGAATTGGTGTGGAGGCAAACTGCGAGACTGCACTGACGTACTATAGAAAGGTGGCAGGCAAAGGTCAGTAACCTTTTTTATTCTCAGAATTAGAATTTAGATAAATTTGCCTCTTTGATATGTGACTTTTTGATAAAAAGCTTCTGCTTATGCAGTGGCATTTAACTTTTTAAGTGCTGTACCTTAGAGACAGGTCTGCTAAAATGACCACCCATGTGACTAACCAAAATGACAAATTGCTAAAGGACATATTACAGTGTTTACTTTCATGAACATGGTTTCTTTCATGATTTCATTTAAAACATGAATCAAATGAGAAACTCTCAATTACATTTATAATTTTATGGGCCTATAGGTCAGGGATATATAGAAGTAGGAGACTTCGATATTTGCTATGCTAATATAACCTAATATAGCTGGTTAAGTATGATGTCATGGTAAATTATAAAGACTATAATTATATCACTATGGCTAAGAAGACAACTTAACTAGGCCTACCAATGCAGTAAAAATAAGAGCTACTCATGCTTTCAGAACTATCCTGGCTGATGTTTAAATATTAATTATATTATGTTAAAGTTCATGAAGAACTACTCGACATTTATTTGCAATACTTACCTACCATATTTGCTGGACGATACTGCACATCTGTAAATGCCGCGCAGTAGGTCTAAATGACAGTAGACACTAATGACAAAATCTGTTGTTGTGCCAATTAGTGTGCCTGATGAAACCATGCCATGAAACCACAGTGAATAAATTGAAACCACTATGAATAAATTTATACTACTACAGTAATACAGTAATGAGTTATTCTGAAAGCAGCAGTAATTAGTCATGCAATCAGAGAGAAAAATCATTGTTATTTGGCTTATTTAAAAACGAAAGAGGTGGATTTTGAATGAAAGAGAACACAAGGGAAAAAAGACGTGGAAACGTGTTTTTCAGAAGCTGATTGTGGAGGCTTGAGCTATTACGAAAATCTTCTCGGTGAATGGCAGAGAAAATACAATAACAGCTTTAAAAATTACCTGTGTATTACTCCAGCATTATATTTTTAAATATGCAAGTATTTTAATTTAGTTGCTGAAGATGTGTCATTAACTGGGGGATCAGTAGTACAGAGAATTCGCCTGCAGGATGAGCTGGAGAGCCCAGGATCACAGTCTGGATTGCTGGATGATGACCTGATTCAGTATTATCAGTTTTTGGCGGATAAAGGAGATGTTCAAGCACAGGTTTGTAACAATTATACTATGCTAATCTATAGAACAAGATATATAACAAGCTGTTAAGTTGTTTATTAGTCGATGAAATCACTGATATTGCGAACGAAATGTGTGTTTAAACATCAGGATTTGCAACGGTTTAGTCTCAAATTAAACAAATATGAGTAATTTTCAGCCACTTGAAGTTGTGGGTCGCGGTAGCGAGACACAACTTCAAGTGGCTGAAAATGTACATAAATTACCTTAGCAGGATAAGGGTTAATAAATATTAATGTATTCGATTTAAACAAAATGCAAATTAATATTGACATTCAGCCATAATTTCAATCTTAGAATGTCAAGAGTTTACTCTTTCTCAATAGAAAGATTTTTGTGAGGACGATTTTTGTTGGTAGCTGAAACCTGGGTCTAATGACCCACCTAATTCCTCTCCTTACCAGATTGTAAATTGACATTCCTCATATTGAAAACACCACACTTGTACTTCCGTCATTTTTGCATAACAATTAAAAAAGCATTATACCCAGCACTTATGTCTAAAAGCTACTTCCAGCAAAAAATGACCCCCTACTTACAAATTGAAGCCATATCAATTTTCCGCTCACCCTATTTATGTGATTTTTTTAATGATTTTGTTTAGATAGCTGATCATTTTTAAGCTTTTTTTCGACAGGTTGGTCTCGGGCAGCTTTACTTCCAAGGAGGTCGTGGTGTAGAGGTCAACCCTGAGGTAAGACACTGTATATTATAACCTTATTCATCCTTAATCTATCAGTTAAGCTTTGAACCACTTGATATGAGTAAAGTGTCCTTTTTGTTATATTTGAGAAAATATTGTTTCTTTTGTCGAATGGTCATTTCGATTCCTGTGTTATTGTTTTATTCTTTTTAAGTTGTCAATTACTTGCCCTTGAATTAGATTTCCTGAAAGTTGTATACTATATATTTTTTAAACTTATAGTTGTCCCTCAGGCTGAAAGGGTCAGAGTGTTGTCTCATACTTGTAAGCCTCTTTTTACCAGTACAGAATACTTATATGCTCATTGTTTTTCAGAGAGCCCATAATTACTTCATGCAGGCTGCAGAAGCTGGCAATCCAAATGCTATGGCTTTTCTAGGAAAAGTAAGTGCTATAACTGTGTGTTTATGGAAAAAAGTTAAATGATAAAGTTAAATGATGGCTGAAAAAAAATCAAAATGGCTGATTTATTGCAATTTTTCGCATTTTATGTCAATAATTTGATATTGTGGGAGCGATAACTGCACATGTTTTTCATGTATCCTGCTCAAATTTGTACTGCATGTTGCTAATTACCAGTTCTTGGGCAAGTGCGATAATGGCGGCGGGCTATTGTCGAGTACACTCTTGTTATTGCTGGTATATTTATATTTAGCCGACTCGTTTCTATCATTCCACTGTATCTAAATACAAAACCATTTTTATATATCGTGCTTACATTTTCCCCTGCAAACCAAACATCCATCAAGGCTACTCTGCGAGAATTATGGCAAAAAGGCCATTAGATGGCACTCTAATCTAAATTACCTAATCTGTAAGAAATTGGGGTGGCCACCTACTTTTCTTTTTTAACCAACTACTTTTTTATCCACTGACCCCCTGTAGATGTACTCTGAAGGAAGTCCTGGTATGCCTGCCAACAATGAAACTGCATACAACTACTTTAGAAAATCAGCTGATAAGGTATGTTATACACTATTACATTTTATGTACATTTCCTATGCCTTCTTCTGTGTCTTTTTTTTAATTAGAAACTGAAGTTTTAATAGTGATATTTGAAATTATTTTGAATAGTGACATGGCTGGCTTCTGTGGCAAGTAGTTGTTTTACAATATTGTCCCATGTATAATGCAATGCTGTTTATAATACAAGTTAATATTTGAAACCTCTGATGACATGAAAACCCTCTCCACCTGTTCACAATATGACCCAAAAAACATGAGGGCATAGACATTAATATAGTTACACCAGCACCACGGCACAAGGTGGCCGGATGGCCTCTTGTTAGAACATGTATTGCCAAGAAAAACATCAGGTTATATTAAACTGTGTCTGAAGCTCAGTACACTGCTATCTATTTTTCAGGGCAATCCTGTTGGACAAAGTGGACTAGGCATAATGTACTTATATGGAAGAGGTATTGAGCAGGTATGTTTTCAAAATAAATTAGACTTTGATTATCAACATTAAATTCACCCTATAATTTTTTTTCCCTTGATCATCTTTAAATTTGGTACAATATAATGTTGGCTACATATTATAATGTATCCTAGTGTATTGTATGTAATATTTTTTTGCAATTTTGTTTTGTTTTAATTCCCACAGTACAATAGACTGTATGTTATATACTGTACTTAGATATGTAGATGTATTTTATTATTTTCCTAATTTTGACAGGATTATGCCAAGGCTTTGAAGTATTTCTCATTGGCAGCGGACCAGGGCTGGGTGGATGGACAGCTGCAGCTTGGTATCATGCATTACAGTAAGTGCTTTAGTATTAACCCTTACACCGCTAACCATGACTACAGTCGTTTTTAATATGTTTTCTTAGCCGTTGAAATCACAGTAATTGGGAAGAAAAAGTGTGTTTGAACAGCAATGTTTGCTTTAGTCTCAAATTAAACAAATATGTGTAATTTTCACCCACTTGAAGTTGTGGATCGCGGTAGCGAGACACAACTTCAAGCTGGTGAAAATTAAAATTATTTAATTTAGCTACTGAACAAAACTGTCAATAAAGGTATGATCCGGAGTGCAAAGAGTCATGATGATGAGGAGACTTAAACCCTTGACGTTTCAAATCATTTTGATGTATTTACTGAAAATTTAATGAATTAGCATGCTAATTAATGCAAAATGATAGCAACGTATTCAGATTGAATGTGTGTAAAGTAATTTACATTGGTAAAATTAAAAGATATGCTGGAGCAAATAGAGGGATTATAGAATGCAAGCCAGTCACACTTCAATGGTTCATTTTGCCTTTCTAGCATGACATGCACTCTTAATGTGTGTGTCATGATTCTTTGTTAAATCCAAAAGGCACACTCCCTTGAACTGGGTCTATTGCTAGACATACCAGTACTTTCACATTGATCTAGTGACACATTATAGGAAGTGTGACTCCAAGGCACTCTGCAAGCTTTTACTTTTCACATCTTCACCAGTTTGACTGGGGCTACAGTACTTGATTCCCTCACTCTACTAACTAAAATTTCAATATAATCATTTTAACGGTCTTCATAAACATGCCTGCGTGAAAATTAATAATATTATGGGCATACATCCAGACCAACATTATGTACACAAAGAACAGCTAACCAGACATAACATGGCAAAAACTGTGTCATTTAAGCAGGCACAGCAAGAGTGTCATCTTGTGTAACTATGTGTGCAGTGTATGTGTGCGGTGTAGAGCTTAATGTGACATACAGAGGCTACTTGATTTTTAGGTCTATGCAAACTTTTACTATGATCCCATAACGTCACAGCCAGGAATGGTGCCCATCACCATAAAAGACATAACATGGGGGGGGGGGGGGGGGGAAGGCTTTAAAACTGATCCAGTGTTGTGCTAAACAGACATGCAAATTCATCAATAACCATATCCTTTAATGTCAATCATTTAAACAGCATTTGTTTCTCATTTCAGGTGGTCTCGGGACAAGAAGAGATTACAAAACAGCACTGAAATATTTTAATCTTGCAAGTCAGTCTGGTCACGTTCTTGCCTTTTACAACCTGGCTCAGATGCATGCCACGGGAACGGGTGTACTTAGAGCCTGTCATACTGCTACTGAGGTGGGCATTTAACCTTTACAACGCTGTAATATTTGTATACAAACCATGGAACCCAAAGGGTTATTTCGGTTTAAAATGTATCCGCTAGCTCTTTTTGCTTCATTTGAATACCTATATTATGGGTCTACGCCCATTGTAAATATTTTAATTCTTTCAGAATCTGACGTCTACAGAGCTAATTAATAATGGAAAATACGGTCTCAGCAGCACAAGGCTTATTATTCCATATGTTTAAATGTTTTGTTACAGCTGTTCAAAAATGTAGCTGAGCGTGGTCGTTGGTCGGAGATGCTGATGGACGCCCACATGATGTATAAAGAGGGCAATACAGAGGGAGCATTATTGAAGTATACACTCTCAGCTGAATTGGGCTACGAGGTTGCGCAGTCTAATGTGGCATACATTCTAGACAGAGGTAAACTGGCTAGACCAGTCTAAAAATTACATTGCATGAACTCTTATTAGTACAAAAATGGAAATTATGGTATACATACCACTTTTCGCAGATATATTTAGAACTGCTTAATGACAAGATATCACTAACCATTTATGACACTATGATATTATGTAATGCATAAGGTAGAGCCCAAAGTCATGAATTCATCAATTCGATCACAAAGTCTATTGATTTCAGCCATTGATCTCCACCATTCCCTCCTGTTGGCTGTTACTGTATTAAATACCTATGATCCAATGTTAGTTTAATGTTAGGCCAGCGTCGCAGACGTTGGTACAACATTAAACCAAACATTTTAGAAACAGCCGCACATCGGCAAGACAATGAACATCTGACATTCCTTTGAAAAACACAAAAAACGTGGGCATGACAACAATCTCCCAAGCCGAGGTTAGACATGGTGGCAATAACGATAGGCCTAGCGAAAGTAGGCTCATTGAGATGAGGCCAGGCACCACAGACTCTGTGACACTGACAGTTATAACACAATCTTACGCTCTTAATACAGGCAGTTGAGGAATGTTTTGCGCGTGTGACCTTTGCGGAGTGATTTCCTGTAATTGTCATAGTCATCTATGATCAGAAATTTGAATACTATTAATCATTAAAACTCAACTATTGTCTGTATCATGGCTTGCTCAGGCCATGCTTGTGATGCCAAGTAGATATTACTCCAATTTATAGAAAAATAAATGTGAACATTCTACAAATTTGCAGCGGTTTGTGTTGTAATACTTAATCCTTACAATGCTAAAAAAAAAATGTTTTATATAAAACCATAGAGATTTTTCCATATGAAATCATCATAAATGTCTTGGTTGGCTCTTTCCGCTTCATTTGAATACCTATGTCATTGTTCTATGGCCAATATAAATATTTTAATTCTTTCAGCGTGGGGTTTGACATCCATAGACGCTGAAAGGGTTTAAGACCCTGGCACATTTTGTTTTCAAGTTGGTGGGGGTTTAACAAATGTATACATACTGTATATCACGATATCTACACAATTATATGTATTTTTAGGTGACAGTGGTATGTTTGCAATAAATGAAACTTACCAACGAGCTTTACTACATTGGAACAGAGCTGCATCACAAGGTAAGGTGATATGCCTTATCTTCAAGCAACCAAATGTATCTTAGTTGATAAACCACTATTTCTCTTCTATTTAATGACTATGCCCAGCGAAATACGGTATTTCTAACTGAATCAAATTCAATATATATCAACTTCAGCCATAACCGTTAAATGCTAACTTTGTTGGTTAGTACCTACTTGTATTTTTGGGCAATATGCATGTTTTAAATTGAATCTTGTTTGAATTTTTTCTTTTCCGATACCCCATGATAAAACATTTCCATTTCCATTTAACGTGTTTATATCATTAACTACGAGATGGGCATGCCAAACTCATTGTGCACATGGCCAAAGATACCTAACATTTTGAAGACATGTTGAAGATTCCTAACATTTGGTTTCATGCACCATGATGTCAAAAATCCAATCTTTTAAGATCGTTTATAATAGTTATATTATAATATTTTTTTAGCAAAATGATGATTTATTAATCAACCTCTTTTTTACTTACAGGTTATCCCTTAGCTCGAGTGAAGATCGGAGACTATCATTACTACGGATATGGCACAGATATTGACTATGAGACGGCAGCCGTTCATTACCGCATGGCTTCAGAACAGCAGCATAATGCTCAAGCCATGTTCAATCTCGGTTACATGCATGAGCGAGGCTTGGGTATGAAACAGGTAATGATTTGCATTCTATAATTTAAATTGTCCAATATATATCCCCATCTCTACTACATTGGCGATCAACTTTTACATTTTGTGGAATGTGGAGATATCATATTTGCCATTCAAATATAACATCTAATTTGTGTCTTTTTCAATTCCAAAGGATATTCACCTGGCTAAGAGATTCTATGATATGGCCTCAGAGACAAGTGCTGATGCCCAGGTCCCTGTGTTACTAGCACTGTGTAAGCTGGGTGTGTTATTCAGCTTGGAATATATGAGAGAGGTATGGCATTTTAAAAAATTAAGATAGTAAATATATTCTTCTAAAAACATTGAAAGTGTATTTCAATCATGACAAATACTGTTGTTATTTGATTTCACACTTTCATTAAGCCTTTAACTGCTATAAATTTAATTTAAGTTTTCATCTACTTGTGTCTCGCTACCGCGACCCACAATTTCATGTTGGTGAATAAATACTCATATTTGTCTAATATGAGACAAGTCATTTTTAAATCTTGATGTTTAAACACACATTTCTTTCTCAAAATCTTTGATTTGAAAGATTTAATCCCAATAAAACTTCCACATTTCAGAATGCAGACTTTTACAAGAACATAAATTTTGACTACCGGATCTGGCTGAACCTTGGTCCAAACTGGGACATTTATGTGATGACATTTTTAGCCATGTTGCTTGGTCTGCTCATTTTACTGCGGCGACAGAGATAGAATCGGTGACAGTCTGGCTGGTGCTGCTAGCACAGACTCGTGTCTGCTCTACAGACTAGTAATATCTTACACTTCGTGATATCATCATCACATTATTTTCCTCATCAAATCCTCATACATTGAAAAATGCCTCTCACCTATTCAAACCTTTGTACCCAGAGCAGTCAAATCTTTACCTGAAGACGAGAAGTTGACCCAATTACAGTATAATGTTGGGCTGGCGTCACAGATGGTAAACCAACATCAAACAAACATTGGGTCAATGTCTAGTGTCTGTCGAGATGTACAGGTGCAATTTTCAGCTAGTTAAGTGGTTGATATCACTTGGTTAAGTGATTGATATCACTTGCTTAAGTGATTGATATCACATGGTTACATTATTGATATCACTTGGTTAAGTGTTTGATTTCACTTGGTTAGGAGATTGACATCACTTGGTTAAATGATTGATAGTTTTTTGTCATAACTGAAATCATTTAATTTTAGTGGGGCTTTGAAAAACATTGTGTGCTAGGAAGCCCAAAGACTTGACTCTCAGCTCTGCAGTATCAATAATGAATATTTTTTGTCTGCGTAAATATTGTTTCAAAACTGTACATTTCCTGTTATTATGATGATCATATATTGATCATTATTCTCCAAGATGCTTCTTATTTTTATTTTTTTTTTTTGGCATACAAAGGTTTTGAAGTGACTCTTCAGTCTTTCTCTTGGTTTTTTATGTGGTGTACTTTCGGGTCAATTATCATGTGATAAGGACTTTTGATTTGCCAACAATTATCAGTATGTATCACTGTAAAAATTAAAAATCTGATCAGTTATCATACATGTAATATGTCTACATTAAAAATAACAGATCTTAAGATTTGTATAACGTTTTTGGTAATGATAGTTCTAGGATTTCCATTGAAGGCACTGAAATCATATATATAAATTCATTTATTTTGATCATATTCTGTGCACTTAGCTTTAAACGCAATTTGAATTTTGACTATCATTTTCAGGATTCTGATTAGAATTTCATTCTTGCTTTGAAAAAAAAAAATATTGAGCAGCTGCAGCAAAAAACTATAACAACTTTTAAAATTATTAAAATTGTATTTGCATTTATTCGTGATGCATTATCAGTACTCTCGGTTTTGATGCCAAATGGATTTTCTCTCAAAATTGTAACTTCTACTTTTAATTCAGGTTCAACGAAGAGTAAAGTTATGTCTGAGAAATAGGACTATCATTGTGTGGACAGTTATTTTGTTATAACTATTGGCACTATTTACAATTGTGAAATTTTTTTATGATTCATTAGTGGATTTTTTTGATCTGATGATCTGTCATGATTTATTCACAATAATACGTCACAATATATTAACCCAGCAAACACGAAACATTTTTATAACATTTGTACAATGTTGGACCAACGTCGCAGACGTTGGGCCGACGTTGTACAAATGTTATAAAAATGTTTTGTGTTTGCTATGAATGTATCAGTATAATAAATTACTAGCATTATTCAAACATTGTCACAAGGATTAGTAGAGTATGGTAATGTCTAGGGTAAACTTTATGTGATTGCAAGCAGCAATTATTTATTTATTTCTCTTTTAGATTAAGAAATGGTTTTTTTCTCAGTCTCTCAACTCTACAGCAAAACTAAATACTCCCTAAATCTGTGCTGTAGGTTGGCAATAAATTCAGTATTATTTATTCGCATTAATATGGAAGATACATTATCAATTAGATTTGAAAAATACAATACATCAGTTCAGATTTAAAGGCATGAATTGTGTTTAATATCTCAGAGGAGATGAATTGTGTCATTCTTTAAATTGTATTAACCCTTTCGAGCCTGAATTTACCATTGTCATCTTCATCCACTACAAGCCGTGAATTGCTGTCGCAATTCTCGACTTATAGTGGATGAAGATGATTTGATGTGGTTTAAAAATTACAGAAAATTGCCATGTAATGGTAAACCAGTTTCATGGAAATTTTCGTTCTAAAAACCTTTATTGTAGTAAAATTAAGTCTGTTTTCAGTGATGTAAAATGATGCTGCCTTTTTGGCTTTGCAGAGCAGTATAGGTATGACATTATCTCCAATCTTGCCACAAGTGACCACCTATATATTGGGGGCTGGATATCAATCTGATGACTAGTGTTTTTCTGTACATGTGGAAATATACAACATCACCCTGTGCTATAAAATCATTTCAATTAATTTGTTGATCAGCAATCGCTAGCTTTTTGATAAAAATGAAAAATTCCAAAGATTGACGTGAAGTTTAACAAACTTGACCATCAAAATATGTCTCACATGGTAGAATCATCCGCTCATGTGTACACTGCAGTAAACACGAGACATTTACACAATGTTGATTTAATGTTGCGCCAATGTCATTGACAGTGGACCAACATGAAATCCACATTGGGGTAACATTCCTGTTTGTTGGGGCAGTAAGATTAATTGTATGATAAAATCATGTGGTTGACTAGGGTACACCACAATGTCAAATGAAGCGCCACTGTGCAGACCATCTCTTCATACAAATGCTTTTAAACTTCCCAATCTGTATAACCTATGCTGTCTGTCTAACAGTTACAGCTCAGGTGGTTTAAAAGTATTAACAGCTATAAAATTAGTATCTAAAAAATATATAAATCATGCAGATTCCAGACATATTCCACATTAACGCCACTTTGTTTACATAAAAGGAGTGTTTTCAAGTTGCTGATATGTCAGCTGTATAATGGTGTATCAAGCTGTATAATTACTTCATACCAATTCACCTTCAATGTTTACACATAGGCGACATAGTTGTACACATGTACATATTGTACACAGTTTTATGTACATTTTTTGTCTGTGTTGTCCTCAGATTCTTAGTAAAAACCACATTCCTCGTTGGATATATGTCATAACGTTTTTGCTCGTTTTATTTTGAGGAACTATTTTATAATGTCAAATTGTGTTTGGTTGTCCGATAAGAATTAGTGTCTATATTTCTGTGAGAAATAGTTGCGGCTGAATGACATCTGATACAACCAAAATATGATACAATCATATCATACAACAATACACAAAATTTGTTAATTGTATGTGTGTATTCACACCCACGTACGTAATGCTTTTTGTTGCCGCGATCTACTACTAAAGTTGGTGGAATTTACTTTGAATTATGTTCTGTATTGGTGATTCAAACAGATTCACATATGTTGTATTTGTCCCTGCGCTACACAACTACTGCAAGTATTAATTCACATTAACCCTTTAACCCTTAAAGCGCTGAAATAATTTGTAAAAAAACATCCCAACCAAAGTTTTTTTTTCAATTTGATATCATCATAGATGTCTTATTCAGCTCTTTCCAATTCATTTGAATACCTATGTTATAGGTTTCCGACTATTAGAAATATGTTGATTCTTACAGTGCAGGGATCAATTTTAGTCGTCAGAATCTGACGTCTACAGACATATTTTGTCAGAATCTGACGTCGACAGACGTCAGATTCTGACGACTAAAGTCGATACCCGCGCTGTAAGGGTTGAAACCCTCACGATGCATCAAAGCATCATTTTGTATTTCTGAACACTTAATTTCCTATCGTGGTTTGTCTTTTATTAAGAATTTGGGATGTTCTAGTTGACAACCACAAAGGAAGTTCTAGGTGACTACCATACATACAGATAAATCTGTGATTTATGTCGATTTTTTTTATCCTTGAAGCTTTTAACCGCCTGTCACGATTATTTCCTTTTTTACTTTTTTTTATGTATTAGCACATTAAATACCAGCTTCCAAACATTTTAAAGATAAAACATGATAATATCAATCATCAAGATTTCAAAATCGTTGACCCCGTTTTTGTCAAATCTGAATAATTTCCACTCACTTCAAGTTATGAATAGCGAATGAGACAACTTTAAGTGAGTGAAACTTCCACTTAAATAACTTGACGGTTAAAAAGCTACAATTGTTGGTACATACATGATAGAAATCCAAATATTGTTTCCAATCACCGACGCAACTTCATCCCACAAATTTAGAATTTTTTATCAACATTTAAGTTATTGGTTAATAATTGAATTTCTTTGGTCTTTTATACATAGTCAGTGGTTATTTTGTTAAGGGACTGTATTTGCCATGTGAGATTGATCCTACATGTGTATGTGTATGATTTATCAATTATTAAAAGTAATTGTTAAATGTGAAAATATTTGATATTGATCTAAATAAATATAATGTAAAACATACAGGTCTGTTATCTTGAACTATTAATCTGCTTGGTTTTCAAAGATAATTTTCATGTTGTTGGGGTACAATGAATTTGCCGATCCATTGATTTGAAATAATTTTGTCTTTGGTTGTTATTTTGATACTACCATTAAATATGAATTATATCTTGTTAATGACCATCGAAAAGTTTGTATTCATTATGGTCTTCATATTTAGGATTTTTGTAGTGAGCATTTATTATCTTTTCCGGTACTCTTGAACAATTATTGGATTGCATTATGGTGATCGAATCTGAACCGCTATGAGGGTGAATCTTCTGTTCTCCGTCTATCTGTATTGTTATTCTCTTATATTGAACTACTTACCACTGATACCCACTACTATAAAACATTTAAGTTCTTTGCTACTACCCGGCCATACCAGGTTAAATGATCTACATTTAGTACAATGATAGTCATAATCAAATACAGTAGATGTAAACACTGACTTAGATTGACAACGCTCGTGCCAAAGCCAATAATACCCTAGGTTTTTTAAGAGGAATGTTCGCACAAAATAGACCCTATAAAAAAAAGACATACCAGGCACTAGTTAGGCCAACCATTGAGTACTGCACCTGTGTTAAATCTGTCCAACGCTTGGCAACCAGATACTGTCTCATACATAATATATCGTAACACCAGCAGCGTGAAAAAATATGCTAATTTTTCCAAATTGGTAAACCTTACAAGAAAGAGGAACCATTTCAAGATTGCTCATGCTCTACAAAATATAAACGGAGTTGTGGCTATACTATCTCACCCATATATCCAACCAAATTTAACACTCTCTCGTACTCACCCCCGGGTTCCCAAGCATACCATACCAATGTCAATGCATTTAAATACATTTTTTCCCCAAGAACAATCTTGACTTAGAACAGTTCACCTGTGGGGACAAGTATCGGTTTCGGCGGCGTTTGCTAGGGTTTGGCATCTGACGAGAAGCCGCCCCCTAGCGGATGCCGCTGGTGCTAAGCCACGCGATCCACACATTCCACTCATTCACTTGCGATCCAGCCAGCGGAGCAGGCAGACGTGTCTGTCTTGCCCCCACAGAGCAAGCCACGAGGCCGAGGCTACCGCCGTGTTCCAAATTCCATCACTATCCATCTGAGTCAGTGCACAGCGAAGTTGAATCAATATCAATAAAGCATCAAGAACATTATGGAAACAATGTCAAGTTATTTATGTACCGTCACCCAGACGGGAGTTGAAATAAGACAGAGAACTTCGACTTAAGTTACTTGTCCTATTATTGGTGACCCACGACGTTTGATCGACACGCACCCTTCTGATTTGGATTATTGTCACCAAGCAACCACAAGACTAAGTTACTTGTCCTATTACACCCCCACAAATCCTACAGGCCTCCACGGTTGATGCTGTTAAGGCCAGCATCAATAACAATACTTTCAACAAATAAAAAAACAACCACCATGCAATTTTTATCCCTGCACCAAAAAGACATGTTTATGTTTATCAGTTAATTTATTATACACGATCACTGACGTTAGCCTATTGTCTCTATATTTGAATCAAGTTATGCCTATTTTCACAGTTTCGGTAACACCTAAATGGCCTAATGCTCGATTCGTAGTAATGACTGTCTAGTCTAAAAGAGATAACTGAAATTATAAAACCTAGCTGAAAAAATAATGTGATGTGGTATTTCAAGATATAAATTAAATTTCAAAAATATTTCATTTTCACAATAATGTCTCCACAAGAACCAATAATCAAACAGTGTTTTTTATTGTTTTATTATTTTACAGCGTGGTACATCTTCCTCAACCTGCAACAAAAGAGAACAAAGTAATATTAAAGGTCTAGTTTGATCTTCCAGCAAAGTGTTCAATATGCGGCATAATTTATATTACTTTGGTTTCTTGGGGACGAATGATCATTTTTAACAATACGTGTCATATAAAGCCAAAATAGTATGATAAACTGGAAGTATAAGAAACTATTTACACATTTAAAGAGTCTGATATGTTCTTTATGTAATGGATGTAGTTCTGGTATAGACCTACTCGCCACAACAAATAGCCACAATTATTTACATTTAAATCATGTAATGTGTATGTGCGATATACGAAATTTAACTTTTTCAGTACGGAGTCCCTAGCAGATACATGTAAATGTATTTTTTGTAAGGAGATGCTTGTAGGGCATGAAGAACGACACGCGCCACCGGTATTTTTTATGTACATTTTTTAATGCCAGATAAACAATCAACTTTGCAAAAAATATTAGATTAATAGTCAGTGCTTCGGCGACCCCCTTTATTTAAATTTTAGAACACTGTAGAATCAAGAATGTCATACGTTGCCTCCCCCCCCCCCCCCCCGAGTTTTCTAGGGAGCCATAACGAAAGAGTTGAGGAATCACACAGCATGTAACTCAAAACAAGTTATCATATTATGTAAATCACACTCGAAAAGTCATAGTGACAGCTAGAAAATTCACCATACTAATAATTGAGACATGCGATGAATTTATTCATGTTGCATGAAATTGCATTTTTACGGACAACGCATGTATTCCTCAACATCATGATATCGGCCTGTATATATACATGTATATTCATGTACCATTTATGTAGTTGTGGTGTGTACTGTGCCGTGTACATCCAGAACAGCCAAGGGTGAGCAGTTATCCAAGCCTCCTCCAGATTATTAACAATAGCCACCGTCATCAGTTCACTGCATCGCGAAGTCTGCATTCTCTTTCCAAAATTAGGTCCGTCTTCGTTGTATTTCTACACAAAGTAATGCATGTTATTTTGTGTTAATCATTCATTCAAAATTGATTGATCTGAATTCCGACAGGCCTAGGATTTCGTGAGGATATTACATACAATCAACTTATGAGATTTACTTCTAATCACAGAAAAAAACATCTGAATTATTATATTTTCAAGTAAAATCTTTAATCCCGGTTCAATAATTTTCTAACAATGTGATCGAGCCACTAACACCCAGTAGTAGGTCTAGAAATTAAAATGTTCAAATTAAATTGAATGCAAATTAAAAACACATCTAGAAAGAAACACTTCCAGTAGCCTACACAAGTCATGTGCAACCCAGCAAAACAAAACATTTGTATAACATTTATACAACGTCGGCCCAACGTCTTCGACGTTGATCCAACATTGTATAAATGTTATACAAATGTTTTGTGCTTACTGTGAATAGCCTACCTCGCCTATTCTGGTGGTAAACGATTCTCTAACAACAGCTGACTGCACAGGGCCAGGATATAATGAAGTCACGAGAATGTTATGTCGGTACAGCTCCAGCCGCAGAGAATCACACCAGCCCTGTAAATATGTCGAAGCATTGCAATCTTTTTGGTGCCCAGTAAACGCAAAACAATTGTTTAAAAATTGTACAACGTTGGATCAATTGCGAAGATTATAATGCTATACAAATGTTTTGTGTTTGCTGTGTGAGGAAATAATGTTTTGTTTTCAAATTTATATTTCTTCGAAGAAATAAGTTATATAGGAATATTACGACAAAGTATAGGCCTAATTCTGCCGCAGTTGTCTATACAACCGAAATAATAGATAGAAATCTAGAAATCTGTGTTTTTCAAAGGTTGAATTTACATCTACAATTACGTTTTCGGATAATAGTCCAATACATTAAAAATAACAGACCACTAATGCATGTTTGGCAGCGACGTAAGTTCCACAATGAGATTCTCCTGTAAATGAACAACCTTGATGTACATAATCTCGCTCTTGTTAAATAAACGAAATCGGAATAATTCTCGACTTTTAAAAATTGTGGTTTAGACATTGATTTTAAAGCACTAAGTTTACTTTTTAATTCACAGAAGAAAATATATACATGTATTTAAATTAAAATGGGTGAACATTTGGTAAATCAATCTGTAAATACTATAAGCATATTCCAGTCAAATGAATAATATTAATATGGCTCGTGTTGTTAAAAGTAAGGATCCACACAGACATTTTATTGTTATGATATCGTTTGTTTTAAATCAATCAGTAAGAATATAAGGTTTAAATGATACTTAATGTCATATACTAACTTATAATATTACGTCACTTATCATATGCTAACTTATTGAACCACTCATATTAACATTTAAAAAATAATATATCTTGCCTAGTTTTCCAGACACGCTGTTGGTGACGACGATGTGGCCTCGTTTCCGTTGTATGAGATGAGGTAGCAGGGCCAGTGTCAGTGACATGTGACTTGCTGTATTCAGGGACAGTATCTCGTTGTGGACCGTCATGGGTGTGTCAATAAACAGGCCTCTCTGAGTCCGTCCGCAATTATTTATCAAAACATCTATCTGTGAAGACGTGACAATGACTATAACAATAACAACATTTCGTAAAATATATATATTCTTAATTATCCATCATACGGGCCCTATAGCATATAAATAAAACCAATTTATACATCGATAACCACTAACGAACAGTGAAAACCTGTGTTCAACTTTGTCCATAATATAGCCTACATCGGTTTTGAAAGCTTGACAATATTAAAGTTTACAAGCGTTATTAATGACATAATAGTAATTGTGTCCAATTGTTTTATTTAAAGAAACATTTTTGCATGGATTGGAATAACTGGTATAACAGAACAATAATGGATATATGCCTACTTAGTTAATCGGTGTTAATATCTCTATTCTACATGACATACACCTCTACATAAGATCACCCAACAATCAATAACGTAGGCCTACAGCTTATAATAGCAAAACCGGCCCAAGCGTAATTTTTGACAGCATACACCAATCCAATGACAGAAGGAATATTCACGTCACGTGGTGTTATTGCAAGTCAAGAGCAGTCATTTATTTTGGTGACGATTACGACTGTTGCGTATGTAGCCTACCATTTCACAATTTCTCACTATACTAGGAACCTCGGCTGGATTAAATTAAAAATTGATTTTGAAAGATAACTTTAATTATCCGAAATTAATCATGTACATACATCACAAGTAGCCTATCATATATTAAATCATTCAAAAGATCCGTGACCAACTGATAAACCCTCTCAGCGCAGGGACCAACTTTCTACGTCAGAATCTTACGTCTATAGACGTCAAATTCTGATATCTAAAGTCGATCACGTACCGTACTAAAATAATTCAAATTTTGTAATGGATGTAGAGCCATAACATAGGTATTCAAAATAAGCGGAAGGAGCTAACTAAGACAATAAATGATGACTTCAAATTGAAAAAACCCTTTGTCCTCCATGGTTTATACAAAAATATTGCAGCGTTGTAAGGGCTAAACTCATGTGTCTGACTTAACACGCCACGAGAAAGAATTGAGAAATACAATGAGAAACACTTGTGACATTCGTGATATCCTAGCCTCTAATATAAATAATAAAACTGCCACAATACCTTTCGAAAATGTTGTACAGCAGCACAGACTATACCTTCGTGGGACGGTTGTTGTTCTATATCAAACGGTAAAACCAGAATATTATCTTCGTCGATTCGGCCACTGACTACAAAAGTAATGTCCATAATAGAATGGGAGTGGAACATTAGAAGAGAAACAAATATAGCTCAGCTTTACTAATTTCAGGGTAAGAATGTGAAATAACTAACAAGGAGGTTGTTGGCTTAGAGTAGGTTGGTCGTTATAATTCGCTGAGTAAACAGTTAAGGCGCCCTCGTACAGCGGCACAGGTGTACAGCATGGTCAACGTCCACAGGAGTTGGGTCTTCCGCAACGTAAATATTTTGATTCAGTGAAGAATAACGACCCACCTACTTCTAGGTAATTGGTAAGTTGACCCACCTTTTTGAAAACAATTCGTTTGCGTACTGGAAGCCAATGGTGATTCTGATGATAGAGCAATGAAGGGATACAGGTCCGTAGCCTGCAAGGGGGGGGGGGGGCAACTACCCTCAATTTGATTTTTTAAATAAAGCTTTATTTTTGTAAAATTTTCATTTGGGTTACCACATGATACTACGCATACCTATGCAATGTTTCTTCACCCGCTCAAGCTCTTCTTGGCGTCGAGCAGACAATATGAGTCTACAGCCAAGTCGGGCTAGATCATATGCCAAGTATTCTCCTATACCACTGGATGCTCCTGTGATCCACACGACTTGATCCCTTAATTTTCCTGTAACAAGAAAAAAGGTACATCGCACTTATTCGTGGATATTTGTGCATGGCTGAGCTGACATAGATAGTTCAGCCATGAAAAATGTACATATCAAAGTAAACAGTAAGTATTATTGCAACCTCAATCTCTACAAGATTTCTAGAATTTGAAACCGATTATGTTATTATCAAATTATATGTTTGGAATATTCACTTTTTTCAACACTAAGGGACCTAAAACAATCCTAAGCGTGTGTGTGTGTGTTAGGGTAGCAAAAGGAAATTGAGCCTTGAAAATAGGTAGCTGATCGTGATGATCGCTTTTAAAGTAGGCCTATATCGAAAGCCTTACATTGTCTCCCGTGTGGAAAGAGTAAAATAAAAGAAAGTCAAAGTGATATATAATGACAACGTGTTTTTTAACTTTAGGTGGAATATTATCGATGTAATTCCGGCTATACCCAGTTTTGCGTTTACGGAATAAGTGGCTTACCTGGATCTGCTCCCCACTTGGATTTGATTATTAGCGTCACGTCTCCGTCAGCTAGCAGGCACCAGACTACCATGATGACTATTGTAAGCATGAGTATTCCTCCCAACATCTCCAACAATATACTAAATAAAGCCATATTTGCTTTTGCCTAAAAAAAAAGATATAAAAAAATGATCAGATTGTTACAGCTGCTCGGCATAGGCTGACACTCGATTTAGTTATTTGAATTCGTATCATGTTGGAGGGGTAAAGCCTCACTGCCAGCTTTCTCATGCATTTCCCAATAATTATGTTAACGCCTCCTGACATTTGCTGTCACGAGGAGAGACTAATGGTATATTCCGTGGGTTATACAAAATATACTGTACTTTACTGTACTTAGGCAACCATTTATCATACCAAGTGGTCATATTTAACAAATATCACAGTATTTTTCACCTCCGTCTTTACTTGTGATCCCAGCAACTCTCTCCTATATTGTGTCTTAAGATTGTAGATCTAGTATGTATAAATTCATCATATATGTGGATGGACACCGAACGTTTTTTCTTATATTCTGATTTTTTTTTCATAAACCTTACGACATTGGACACGTAGGCCTATACTTGTTGTCACCACTTTTCACTTGGAGCTGCACAACTGGCTGTCCATCAGCTAGAGATTTTCACAGATGACACAAATTTCTATTTTTACATTTATATTTTAACGTTACAACAACATTGGTCCAGACAACCACAGAATACATCGACATCAGATCCCTGCAAACAATTTTACGTTGTTATAACGTCCCCACAACGTACAGCAATCGTACATAGGACGTAACTCTGTGAACTCCCATTTACGCCTCTAGAACGTAAAACATAAATGTAACGTTATCGGGACGTTCAGGGGACGTTAGGGTTATTTTGACCACGTCTTTAGCACGTCCTCGTTACGCTCATCCATGAATGACGAAAATGGGACTTGACGAACGTTATATTACAGTGTTTGCAGGGATCATAGGCCCCCTACATTAGAACTGTAGCAGCTTAGGTGCTACATTAAAACTACCACCTTTCTAGTTACCGTACATAGCTGGTACTAACTGGAAGCTCTGCAGTGATGTCACTAAAATAATATTTAAACATAGAGCTATGTCATAGTTGTCAATTGTCAAAAGTTTCAATAAATAGCAGGTATTCCTGAATTAATGTAACTATAGGCCTACTGTGTGGGAGATATATCAGGTGGCCAGAATAACAATTTTCTCCGGGTGAGCGTAAAACAAAGGATCAACCATAACAACTCTATTATAGTACAGATCTAACAGGAAGCCTTGATATAGCGCATACCGGTATTCCAGAATTATTGTAACTGCTGTGTAGCAGATATAAATTTGCTCATGGTGAGCAATGAGCATACAACAGAGGATGAACGGACTTCAACCGTATTTAGCTCTTATTCTATTAGGCCTATATAGGGCCTACTATAGCAGAGATAAATTGAATTGCAATAGTCTAGTAAGTTATTGTTAGTATTCCACCAGATTATAAATAGAATTAAACACGTTTTTCTCTGGTGGACCTATTTATACAATATTTATCAAAAGGCTAAAACTAGGCTTAATTAGTTATCAAAATTGTGCCCAATGACCATTCGACTATTTGCAGACACCAGAAAAATAAATAAAAAACTATATATTTCGTTGTAGACTAGAATCTACCTAAAAAATCTCATTTATTTAGAGGGCCTACTGGAGTAAAGTTTTGAGTGATAAATTGGGATAGGCATGCCTTGTCAGTCATGAAGGCGTCCCGGCTTTGAACTGGTCCAGCATGTGGTTTTCTTTGTTTAGATCTCCCCTCTCAATGACGGCCTCATCGAATTAAGTCCGAAACCAGTGTGGGGACGAGGCCTATAGTTGTTAAATTCGCGCCGGATTGCGACGCGCTGCGCGCTCCACTTACTTGAAAGATTTTAGGATTGTTTGTTCAGTGAGGTTGTCTGTATCAAACAGTCAACAAAATAAACGTGGCCAGATTTTGTAAACGTGGCCGTCACACTGCACATCCATTCCAGGGGCATTTGATTTCCACATTATGTTTGTGTTGTATTGTGTTATATTTTTAGATTTATTTTAATTATTAGATCTAAGTTGATAAGAGTAGATTACAATATTCTCATACTTACGCTCGTAGCCGAAAATGACTTGAGTTTAGTACACTAACTTAGATTGAGAGCCCCATCTGGTGAATCACTCAAGAGAATTATTCACCAGAGGGTGCTTTCTTTTCAGCCCGTCATTTAAAGAATCATTCAGCTTCAAAACGCGCATGCCTGGGACGGTCAAGTGTAGACCAACAGTAGCCTATTGAGTACAGATTGACGGCATTAATATAGCCACTGAACTGATTACAAGATACTACTCAAACGAGACATTGATCCAATGCTGTTTTAATGGTAGGCCAACGTCTGCGACGCTGGCCCAACATTGAACCAACATTAGATAAATGTACAATGTTTGAGAGAAAGTCCTCCTGCCCAGCAAACGCAAGACATTTGTATGACATTTATGCAATGTCGGCCCAACGTCTTCGACGTTGGTCCAACATTGCATAAAGTCATACAAATGTTTTGTGTTTACTGGGTGACAATACAAACTTGGGGGTCAAGCAGTTTCCAAATCCCCGCAGACGAGGCGCAGTAATACAGTCAGTTTGTTTGCAAGTAGGCGACCAAGTAGGGGCAAAAGACAAGGGCTTTGAATTATTACCTCATAGATGTCGCTCAAGTATATATGAACTTGCTGTGATTTGAGAACTTGCTCTTAATGAGGCTTTGGGTATGAAACGCATATTTAGTATTATTATGGAATAGGGCCTTGGCTTACCCACGGATACTATTGCCTTCTGGGGGACCCTTGTCCCGCGAATTTTGACAGTTGACTACACCTTTAATCCCTTCCTGCCATTCTTTCTGACTGTAAGATATACATTTTTATTTCATGTAAACGGACGTTGTTGTCGTCATATAACATTACTACAATTAGACGATTAGTTTATAAATACAGATTGTGGAGCCCCAACTGGTGAATGCTGTTTCTGCATAGGCCCTAACTCATGAAACATCACTCACCAGAGGGTGCTTTATATAAACTGGTATAAAGAAAATATATTTCACAGCTCTATTCATTCCATTATTGTCAAAGAATGAAAATTCTTGTTATGGTATATTAGGTTTAGTTTTTCATGTATTTTCCATAATATTTTAAGCTGGTAGAACTATACTCGCCGTCAAATTAAAAATGATCAACCAGGATCGCATGATTTTCGGCGATTTCTTCGTCAATATTGAACCGATTTCCTTAAAATTTTGCAGAGGCCATATTCTATTAAAATCCTAACAGGGATAAAAATTTCGCAAAATAATATTTAATAATTTAAAAGTTAGACCATTTGCCATGTAATAAAATTCTAAAATTAGTTTAATGGGTTTATAGAGGGACGTCGTAATTTCAATTCATTACATGTCAAATGGTCTAACTTTTGAAATACGCTATATAATTTTACGAAATTTTCAAGACTCAGGATTTGAATAGAAAATGGCCTTTGCAAAATTTGATGAAAATCGGTTTAGAATTGACGGAGAAATCGCCGAAAATCATGCGATCCTGGTTAATTTGACGGCGAGTATATGTGTCATTAGCATTGTTTGTAAAAGGGTTCTTTTAAAGCTGCATAACTGTTTTATTTATTTTAATCAAAAGATTAATCCATTGAGAATGGTGTTTTATTTTTTTTATTTTACTGCTCCGGTTACTGAGTTATTAAGGATTTAAGTTTGTTGTTTTTTAACATTGTTGCCCCACCAAAACAAAGAACTGATCACAGTGGAGTAAGACACACTGTCTATATAATCAGGACATTAAAAGTACCAAGTGGCAGATAACGGTCATCATTTTAAAAAAGAGTGGAAGACTTTTAAAATTATTCTTATTTTTTAAGTGATCATAGATACATTTCACAGTAGGCCTACAAAGTATATTGTCCCATGTCAGTTACACAAATCTAGAAGTGATATGAGTCATATCTGCATATAATGTCATGCTTAATTTCGGTACCGGTATAGAGAATGTCACTCGCTTGGAAAATAGAACCCGGTTTTAGTATGGTGCTTTTAAGTGTGGGCCAGCATCTGAGCCTTTGGCCCGCCATTAAGACGCTCTTCCCTGACCGTAAGAAATTGCAGTCCGAATTACATCAAATTCAGTGATGTAAATCATCTTTTTTTTCACAGTCTTTTATTTGATACCTCACGGGCATTTCAAAATATAGTGACAATGCTATGAGTGAATTCAAAGTGAATTTTGAATGACAAAAGAAACACGATCTATAGTGACAATGCTATTTGAAAATATTAGACTATTTTATTTCATCGTTAGTCATCACATACATATATAAATAGCGAAATGAGGTAAAATAAAATAATTGTAAAAAAAGCAGCCTTTACAGTACCGGTAGCTGAGTCTTAGCGAACAAGACGCACTCAACCATTGATGGGTCAATGTTGTACCAGCGTCGTAGAAGCTGGACCAACATTAAACTATCAATGTGTCAGTGACTCGTGCCTGTCATAGGGGCTGACCTAGTCTTAGGACACCAGCCAGCGGTTTGTGTCAGTTTGGCATCGCAGCCAACACGAGGCATTGGTCTGATGTCAAACTAATTTGGGGCCATCGTCTACAGCTCTGGCCCAGCGTTAGACCAATGCGGCTCAATGTCTCGTGTTTGTTATTAAGAGGTTTGATGTTGGTCTAATGTAACATTATATTGGCCCACAATTAAGCACTATTAGTATTACGTACATATTGTACACAGACGGACCGATTTACCACACAATATAACTTGATGGTGTATCGCGTCGTGATCTATTCCAGCTACATTTACATCGATTTTGTCCATTTATAAAGCCTTTAAAAATATATGAATGATTGTGTTGAACATTAAGGTTATTTCGGTCGAAATAAACAAAACAGTTATGCAGCTTTAAGTATTTTCAATTAATTTAAACATGAACTACCTCCACTCTAGGATCTAGTTTGGTGATTATCCCACATAAATCTACAGGTACGTACACACTACATTATCATGATTATAAGCCTACATAGATCTCCAGCCTTCAGTATGCCTACTATAATATTGTGGGGTTTTTTCCATTACAGAGCTGATTCCGTTGTAGGCCTATACAATGCGCTGTCACTGACACAGTCATCACCATAAAAGAGTGATCATCCTTAAATAAACAGCAAAGTGCAGCAAATACCAAAATGTCAACATCAGTGGCTGCACAGGTGAGCTTTCATGTAGGCCTAGTATTTACACTGCAGGGAAAAAAATATTCATCAGTATCGCATAGCAAAATGCTATGCAATTCTGCCCATTTGCTTTTCAAATTTGTAATTGGTTAGAAAAATATCTTTACATCAATGATGAGTATGTCTGGCAAAGTACAAATTGGAAGAGAAAATTTTCAAACAAATTTTCCCTTGCACTCAGGGTTTCCGCCAGGGGGGTCCGGGAGGGGTCCGGACCTCCTTCTCAGGGTCACATATTATCTAATTAATCTCCTAACTTATGCATTTTTTGGCATTTTAATTTATTTTGTAAGCTGAGGCTACTGATGTGGGAGCCATGGTAGCATTCTAGCTCTCTTATTTTTGTATTGTAATGTAACCTTTTGAAAAATTGTAGTGTGTAAATCTTTTATGTTTGATAAAGAGCTATTGGTCCTGCCAGAATATACATGACAAATAAATTTACCTCCCAAAGTTTTATCCGCTTACAGTTCTGTCTCGTTATGCTCTGATCCTAAACTTCAATTGTTTGTATCTTGACCTCTGTATGCTATCATCCATCCTCTAACATGTCTAACAGGTAGACAAATATGAGTATTATAAATTTAAATTTGTAACAATATGCCAAATCTATTTTAGCTAATAAAAAAATCAATAACCCTCACAGCGCGGGGATCGACTTTAGACGTCAGAATAATTGACTTCTGTAAAAGTCAGATTCTGCCGTCTGAATTCGATCCCCGCACAGTAACAGTAAAATATTTATAATGATCGCAGACCCATAGCATAGGTATTAAAATGAATTAGAAAAAGCTAAATAAGACATTTATGATGATTTTGAATTGAATAAAATCCTTTGGTCTCCATGGTTTATATAAAAAATATTCATCCCTTTAAGGGTTAAAATACATTTAATAATTATTTGTGTGAGGTTGTCTCATTTTGTGAAGACCCCTAGGGTTACTGAGTGTTATAAAAATTATTTTGTTGCAGATAGACATTGTCCAGAAGAAAATAGATAAATGTGAGATGGACATTGAAGACATAGAAAGATCATTGCGTGTTAAAGACCACAACATTGACGAGAGGTTAGGCATGCATTTTTTTCTCTTTTTGGGAAGCTGGAAACTTCTTTTCTTTAGATACTGTTCTCTGTGTGCACAGTCAAAACAAATGCCTTAGAAGTAATACCGGTATTTTAACACTGTGTGGCAATCATCATGATCATAGCCTATTATTCAATCCATCAAAATCAGAACGTTTACAGCTTTTCAGGATTCTGCCCACGATGGGTACAAAAGTTGGAAAAAGCATGGGACATTTTGGTGCCAAGACCGCCCACCACTGGCTAGGCAGGACCCTAACTTTTATTCTAGACATCGCTTTAAGGTTTGACCTAGCTCCCAGGCATGTTGATACCGTCATTGCCGAGCGTTGCTCAATAGTTCAGTGATCAACATGATGGACCATATTAATGTATTGTTTTAACTAACAATTTAATTCCAGTTGGCTGAAATACATTTCAAGTGCATTTACATCATGGGTGCTTCAAAATGTGCTCATATCACCATTTTAAGATATATTAAATTATGCATAGATGATTTAATTCTTTGAAAATATTACAAAAAATTATCATCTGTAATGTAAAAGTCACAAATATGGCCACTTTGGTATTAAAGGGTCATATCTGGCACTGACGCTGAAATGAATGTCAGGTAATATCTTAATTCATTACAAGCTGGGATTGCTAATTTTTCCAGTCTCAAATAGCGACAACTATTTCTAAATAAGAAAATCTGACATCTCCTGGAATAAATTTTTTGATCAACTGAACTTTTACCATTAACTACAGTGGCCGCAGGGTTTCCTGCAGGCTCAAGAGGTTGAGGACTTCTTGAAAAAAAAAATTGGGGGGGGGGTTTAAAATGAGCACAGGACTGATGGTATACAGTCAAATGTTATTTTGTTTGATTTAAAACTTGTTAAACTGTATATATAATTATGCCGAACTAGCAACAAATATAGATTATTGTAACTATTCTTTTATTATGTATACTATTTATAATATTTATACCATCAAGTAAATTGAAATCTTTTGTCAAACATCTGTTAGATCCATCTAGTGTTGCATGTATTATGTATTGTCACAAAATAAATTAAAAAAAAATAATTAAATTTAGAAACCTGATGTCAACTAACAGTACTCTATGTATTACAGAACACATCTCAGAGGTGAAATGAAACGCCTTGAAAAAGAAATCAAGTTTCACAGTGAGTAAATATTACTAACCGTCTAGGTGCTAGTCAATTTTTCAAATAACTATTCTCAAAGGTGCTTTACCATGTTTACTGTAGTACATATAGGTTTTTTTTATCTTTAAATCCCGGGCCTTGAAATTTAGCCACAGTTGCTTACACTGCCATTACAACCCATGTCACACAATTTTATCTGCTTACACCCAATCCCAAATTAAATGAGGAAGTGTTGTCTTAGGAGTCATTGATATATTGAGTGTGTCGGATCCATTGTAAATTACCTTGCAAGTAATATTCTATTAAAAACCTAGAATGATACCAATGGTTGTGGTAACCCTTAGAGCACAGGGACGGTCTTTATACGTCAGAATCTGATGTATAAAGACGGACTCGCACTGAAAGAATTAAAATATTTGTAATGGCCGTAGACGCATAAGCGGCCTTCAGTCTCCATGTTTTAAACAAAAAAAAAACAGTTTTTTAGGGGTTTTAAAAATCCTCTGTTATTATCATTGTAGTATTTTTTTATCACCTTTGTTTATTTGTTTCAGAAAAGGACCTGGCAAACCTAAGATTAGACAACTTTAAAAACATGCTATTGTCTGGGCTCATTTTGTGTGTTATTGCCATTGTATATTATGTCTACACCAAACAATAATTTGTTTTGACTCAGAAAGTTAACCCTTTAAGCACTACTTGATCAAATTAAATTTTCACTCCCCCACAATTTCCACCCCGGTAAACAAAAAACATTTTTAAAACATTTATACAATTTTGGCCCAACGTCGAAGACATTGGGCTGACATTGTATAAATGTTATACAAATGTTTTGTGTTTGCTGGGACTGCATCAACCCACAACTTCAAGTGGTTAAAAGTTACTTACACACGTACAATTTCAATCAATATATATGCCAATCTAGTAAATTTAATACTCATTTATTTTTCAAATTTGAAGCACAAAACAAAAACGCTAAAAACGGCCATCTGATTAGCACTTTAAAGGTCCAAGTCAAATCCATGATCTCTTTGCCTCGGTTCACAAAGCCAAAAACTATAAGTATCATTATGTATTGATTTGAACGCCACCCACTACAATACTTATCTGGAAAGCCAAAAGACAGTATCTGCTCATTTGTACATGTATATTAAGCAGATACTGTCTTTTGAATGAAGACTAATAAATTGAACATGTAAAATGAGGTTTTTTTATACCCTGTCGGGGTTGCCATTAAATAATTACAATTGTATCAGGTAGATTATTGTGACAGCTGCTTCACATTTTATAGGTGCATTTTATAATAATAAATTGAACATGTGAAATGAGGTGTTTTTAATACCCTCGCAGTGTTGCCATTGAATAAGTACAATTGTGGCCGGTAGATTATTTGACAGCTGCTTCACATTTTATTGGTCCATTTTATATAATAAGGTTATAAACTGTGTATTTCAAAGTTATCTCACGTCAGTGACTGGTGATTTTACATTTGTTTCACAAGTAAAGTTTTGTGATATGTATCCTTTCTGACATTACACAGACACATAAAGCAGATGACGTCTTGTGAAATCAAAACTGGTAAAATATGTTCATCGATGTATGTACACATATTGTTCTCTGATACCACCCTTATCATAACTACTACATTCCTGTGAAATCATTCATCTACAGTGCCTTTTTGATGAGATTCACATTCATCTATCAGTCACATTATTTTTGTTCGCATTTAACGTAGGTCATCATTAACTCATGTGCAACTGTACCATATCATTCAGAGTAATAACCCTTACAGCGCCGGGACCGACTTTAGTCGTCAGAATCTGACGTCTGTAGACGTCAGATTCTGACGGCTAAAGTCGATCCCGGCACTGTAAGAGTAAAAATATTTCTAATGGCCGTAGACCCATAACATAGGTATTCAAATGAATCGGAAAAAGCTAGCTAAGACAGTTATGATGATTTCAAATTGAAAAAAACCCTTAGGGCTCCAAGGTTTTCAGAGGAAATTCAGCGCTTTAAGGGTTAAAGGGTCATATCTGTCACCTCAACAAGTGTCACCTCATTAGATGAATATAATTATGAGGTCCTTTTTCATTTCAGCTGCAATTTATTATCTATTTTTTAAATGAGAAGGGGCAAATTCCGTATTATTGCTGTAAAAATAGATTGACATCAACTAATTATGACTGGGATTTTCTCATTTCGGAAAGTATTCTCTGTGCTTTTGTGAAATATAGAAAATATCACATACATAATGCAGCTTTTATCTACATACTGTTGTCTTTTTTACAGTATTATAATCTAGTACTAATTGCTGTATTATCTTGAATACATGTGTGCATGAATGACATTTATTATTATTGTATTTAATGCATTTTCGACATGGTTTTTCTATGAATAAAGTGATATTTACATCTTTGTCTCTCTCTCCTCTCCTACGATATATCAAACGAAACAGTACAATAATACCGGGCTTTCTTACAGTCACGTTAGAAGTCTTTTTTTAGGAAAAAAATAGTGCATAAATGTGGGCCCTCACATGAATGCAAAACACACACCATGTGAAAATGTTAATTTTAGGAAGTTTTAAGCTTATATAAATAGATTATCCAGCCTACTGAGCTCGACTGGATGACGTACGGGACTTGTCGCCTGTGGCTAGTGTTCGCTAATAACGTATTAGCAAAATCTGAGACTGAAGAGAGGTCGGCACCTTCCTTCAGTCTGTCATCATCATGTATCCAGCGTGCGACACCAGCCCAATGGTGGCGACATGCTGGTTCAGCGTCTGTGATGCTGGCCTAGCACTCAGCCAATCAGGTGCGCGTTTGCTCGGTTAAAGCAGTACATCCTCGCAGGAAACAGGATCAATAAATTGCTGGCGCCATATGGTGGCAGTCACACGACCCCCGGTCAATCGGGCCAATGCTGGGTTAGTTCTAGGGATGGCAATGCCCTCAGGCGTAATATCAGCCTTATTTTGAAAAAGTGGCGTGATTAATTCTACACATCCGTTACATTAACTTGGAGCTATGCTTAGCTAAGCATATTTTTTCATTTTTCTGAATGTATGTAAGATTGCTAAAGGCGCCTTTTTAAAGGCGATGTAAAATATCTGATATTATAAGTCCCAGCAGACACGATACGTTGACCCAATGTTGCCCACCGCCTATGACGATGGTCCAATATGAAACCAGCATTGGTATAACGTTCCGCTGGCGCTAAGCGTGTTGCGTTGTATAGCAAGGCACATTAGCTGCAGGAAAGTGTTTCCAATAGAAAACTTGCTTCAAACGTCAAAGCGCCTTTATGACTCGACTTCGACATAATATTGACCGTGTCTCATAAATTAACCCAGATTAGGGACATTAATAATTCTACATTATCCATCACACATTCACCCAAGCGTCATTGTGTTTCCATTAATCACTGTCTGGCTTTTTTATGCCATATAGGCCTAGCGCATATGTCGCTCACTTCAATCGTATTTAACCTTTTCAGTGTCAGTCACGATTGTAACACTTTAAAATCATGGTCAGCTCCGGCGTGAATTGCTGACCATTAATGTACCCTTTAACCGCCGGTGTCGCATATATTCGGGTTTTCATTTTTTTATTAGCACATTAAGTACCACCTTTTAAAGATGTGACAAATATAAAATGTGACGTCAATCAGCAATATTTGAAAACAGGTGACCTCCATTTTGCCAAATCTGAAGAATTTTCACTCACTCGAAGTTGTGGATTGCGTCAGCGAGACACAACTTAAGGTGGGTGAAAATTCAGATTGAATAATTTGGCGATTAAAGGGTTAAGATTATCCTAATTTGAGGATTGTTTGTGGGATGTTAACTTTCACTCGTGCATTTCCATTTCCCCTGTGGAGCCATCCAACAAATAATTTTAAAATTAAGTTTATCTTAACTTTCTCTCATTCCCGTTAGAAAAGTTAAGATCTTCTTATATTAACTTTTCTAATGGAAATGATAGGAAGTTAGGATAATCTTAATTTTAGGATTCCTAGTTGGATGCCCAGCAAACACAAAGCATTTGTATAACATTTATACAATGTTGGACCAACGTCAAAGACGTTGGACCGTCGTTGTATAAATGTTATACAAATGTTTTGTGTTTGCTGGGTGGGCCCTGCAGGCCCCTGTACCAAACCAGTGAGACGGGACTGAGATTTCTTTGTTTGTATAACTTTGAAAACATTTAATCGATTGAAAACTAATGGACATCCCCCCCAGGCGTTTTTGTTACAATGCGGTATCACATCATTTTTACTTTTATTCTAATAATGCCTCGATCTAAAAAAAATTAGACAAAAACATATTAAAAAGTCGAAGTAATATAATACATATTTAGCAACTGATGAGTTGATGAAACAAAATTTAAATTTTGAAAAGCAAAATCAATACGTTTGTATTGGTTAACTAATTGAAGTTAAAAAAAATAGATTTTTTCACTGCTACGGTGGCACAATAATTATTTTTAACTTTGTTTTAGCTCTTTAACCGTTAAATAATTTAATTGGAATTTTCACTCACTTAAGGTTGTGTCTCGCTGACGCGGTTCACAAGTGAGTAAAATTATTCCTATTTGACAAAATGGAGGTCTTGCTGATTTATGTCACGTTTATCTTGAACATGTTAAAAAGCTGGTATTTTAATCTTATTTAAAATAAATAAAAACGAATATAATCGGGACCGGTGGTTACAGGGTTAATTAATAGTTATTTGCTAGGATTATACACAGCATTGCCAACACTTATATCCGCCTTTCTCCAGCTAACACGGATAAAACAGCCCGATGTGATTCAATGCTCGGCCAACCTCTCAGATGTTGAGCCAACATTCAATCGAAGTTATAAAGACCCTTATCATGCTAAGGTAATTTATTTAAATTTTTACCCATATATTTGTTTAATTTGAGCAAAAATATTTGCCGATCTCGATGTTTAGACACACATTTCATTACCAATATAAGTGATTTGGTTGACTAATAAAACAGATTCTTTAATCTTTAAAGGTTGAACTTCGCAGTCCTCCTCACGGAGTATCAGCGATTAAAAACGACAATAGTCGTGATCAGCCGGATAAGAGTTAAGTGTTAAACCCTTTAACCGTCAAGTTATTCAATTTAAATTTTCACCCACTTGAAGTTGTGGATCGCGTTCAAGTGGGTGAAAATTATTCAGATTTGACAAAAAGAAGGTTAACTCTTTCAAAATTTTGCTGATTTAAGCCATGTTTTATCGGTGACGTGTCCAAAAGATGGTAGGCCTACTTATTGTGCTAATAGCAAAATTTAAAACCGAATATAATCGGTTCCGGCAGTTGAAGGGTTAAATGCTAATCACGTCTATAGCCTTTTGCAGCTTTTTTATTTGTCCTTTAAGCGGGGGAATTTGAAGGGAAAATGAGCATTACATTTAAAAAGTTATGTTTTGATTCAATTATGTAAATTTGAGTGATTTTCCAATTTTGTCTTTTAAACATGCTAAATATTGTGGTTGTGATAACAATTATTGGCTAACGTAATTGTAACATATTTTACGCCTAATTGTTGGTTTTCTCACAGTCACTGCTTATCAAAATCGGCTGTTTCTAAACTTGCGTACATCCAAAATATGTGTATAGGGCCTAATCATAGATTATTCCATAGCCTTAGAATATAGGCTAGGTAGACAAAAATGCAATAAATCGGGCTTTAGGCCACCTTTGTGCACATATAGGCTAAACTGGGCCACCTGAGGATGGTGAGATGATTGAGATGACACTGTCCTCCAGACACATGATTCGAAATTCGATCCCTGGCGGTCTGAGGCCGAGCACGCTACCTCTCGGTCACGGAGGCTCCCCACAATACTGACTTTCACACGTGGATGGGGAAGAAACATTTTTGTTTCTTTCAAACCGCCGAGACCGGGGACCGAACCCCGAACTCTGGCGTGAAAGGCAGCGGTCCTAACCACTACTCTAGGGCCACCGCCCAGGCTAGGTAGACAACAGACAAAAATAGTGGGCAAAATTTGGTGAGGCAATCATTTACCTCAATGTAGATACGGCCTGGATCAACGTATTACGTTTATCAATTAGGTTGGTTGTGAAGGCCTTTTTTAACCCTTTAACCGCCGGTCCAGATTATATTCTTTTTTTCATTTGGTACATTGGGTATCACCTTTTGAAACGTGACATCAATCAGCAATATTTGAAAATAGTTAACCTCTGTTTTGTCAGATACACTCACTTGAAGTTGTGGATCGCGTCAGCGAGACACAACTTCAAGTGGGTGAAAATTACAATTAAATAATTTGGCGGTTAAAGGGTTAACCCACATTAGATGCTGATATCATACGGAAAGTACCTAGAAAACATAAATTAAATTGATATTTTATATAATATCTTCATTGTCAATGTATGCCTACTATACCACCATGTTAGATACAGACCCAAGTATGGTATTCTAAGTTATTTAAATTATGGGTTAGAATTTCTAACCCATAATTTAAATAACAAATGAATGACGGGAGTGCTTGACTGATCTCGCCATCTGACAGTCTGAGTCACTCTTTCATTAGTCGGGAGGAGAAAATGTCCAATATCACATCAATTTCCCATTTTCTGTTAGGACATTGGCAAGATTAATATAGCCGTATATTGGTGTAATAAACATTGAACAAACACATGCTCAAAGTTTTGTGTTTGCCAAGACGTGCATTGGTGGCTTACAAAAACACATGACAGTTCAATACTGGTCATTAGTAGATCAATGTCACATATATTATCTCAACATCGAGCCTGCTAACCAAACCTCTCGCTGTCTCTCCTATTCTTATTTCCCAAAAAAACATTACTTGAACTTTACTTTTTAACCTTGAAGATGACCTTGAATCATCAAAATAATATTTGGAATGGATTTTCCAGTGAAAAATACGCGAAAACGGGGCATTAGCTTACATTTTTTTCTGGCTTTATTTGTTGAAAAAATCGGATTTCCTGACGGATAACTAGTACATTTTGTGGCTGATTATGCAGAATTGGAGCTGAAATATTAAAAATCATCCAATGCTCAAAATATTTCACTTGGTCCAAGTGGCATAGTTATAATACAAAACTCATTTAAAATAAATATTCTGATCGCATACTGTCATATTGACTATTCGAAAGTTTAAACCTGAATTCTGAGTTTATACATTCCACCAGCATTTAATAAAAGTTTGTCAATTTTTTTTATATAGGCTTATCGATTCATTTAATATAATGTGATAGGCTAGATTTGTCTGATTGTTATAAACAAATAATGTATGCCATTGAAAGGATGTCCAGAGATAACGAACTGCATTCAGAGATGTAGTTTTTAAATTGATAATTCTGAAGATCGTTCTCTCGTTAGCTCGTCCATACGTCAATCACCATCAGTCAGGCATTGACATACACGTAGTATACCAGTAGTCGTTTTATTCTTAAATGATTATATGACGAATAAAACTTGTATTGAGTTACTCTGCTCTTCTTGCTAAATCCGTACATAGGCTACCAATAGCACTTACACGCATTCATTTTTAAATAACCAATAAAAATGGCGATTTTCCGAAAAAAATTTCACCATAGTCACTGAATATGTCGATCGCCCAAGTTTTACCACAATTTTAATCTGCAATGACGACTGGATCTTTGAAATTGACCGTGTGGAATTTGCCAGGCCCCACCAAAAATCACTCAGACATTATCAGCCCAATTTAGTATTAACCCTTCAACCGCCAAATCATTCAATCGGAATTTTCACCCACTTGAAGTTGTGTCTCGCTGACGCGATCCACAACTTCAAGTGAGTGAAAATTATTCAGATTTGACAAAATGGTGGTCAAGTGTTTTCAAGTATTGCTGATTGATGTCACATTTTATCTTTAACAAAGTGGTACTTAATGTGCTAATAAAAAATGAAAACCCGAATATATGCGGCACCGGTGATTAAAGGGTTAATCATTTCAATTTGCCTTTGAAATAGCTGATCAAGTTCTCAAACCTACACTGGAAATGAAATTACCCATTATTTGAAATACATTTTTAAAACCAACAGTGCTTCGTCGATCCGATATAACCCCTGGGATCGATTTTTTCAGATAAAAAACTAATGGAAAAAAATTGATTTAGGCGTCATGAGTTGTGGTCATACCTTGCTAGTTAAAATAACTGTGGTTGTACAGCATGAATACTGACGAAAGTCAATACGAAAACAAACCCCGCCCAAATGCAGACGCAGCATTACAAATGTTGGCCATCAGCGTGACCTGACCAAAAATTAGCATTCTCTGTCTCGATGTATGCACATTGTAGACTCTAAACGAGTTGATACAATCCCAGAGCGAAACATTGACCCGATGCCGATTCAATGGTATGCCAGCGTCTTAAGTGCAAAAATACACCAACGCGAACGCGAGCGCAATTATGCAGGCAACGAGTGACGCGACGACAGACGCGAAAATCGCGTGACTGTCCACACACCAACGCGACGACCAACGCGACGTCCAAAGCGACATAGTCTGGGAGCCAAGTTTAAAAAAGCTGATAGTTTTTGAGTTCGCTTGGCCCAAAAAGTGACAAAAGTCTGATATGTGCATATGACAGGAAAATATTCCTGGAACATTAATAGGGTGGGTGTAGAAGTTGATCGGGCAGCAAAGTTTTTAAAATGAGGGATGT
Source organism: Flabesymbios commensalis (assembly GCA_964017125.1). Lineage (NCBI taxonomy): Eukaryota > Metazoa > Annelida > Polychaeta > Terebellida > Flabelligeridae > Flabesymbios > Flabesymbios commensalis. The sequence goes on along the minus strand of OZ024906.1, from coordinate 69,926,909 downwards.
TCAAGGGTACCCTAAAGCCCCAAAGACTGTACATTTTTAACCCTAGGTTATTAATAACTCAAACAACAATTGCTATAAACAATTTTTAAATCACCATCGTCCATATTGCTCTTCTAATTAAGATAAGATGACAAATTATTAGAGTTTCAATTTTTTTCACAAAACATAAATCCACCTTTAGAGCGCTGGAAGTCAATATTAACAAAACAATTAACACAGTTCGTAGAATGTAATTTTGTCGTTTCCTGTACATTTTTATAATTATGATTATGCTAATGTCTGTTGACTTCATTTGGTACATCGGCCATCTGATAACACTATATCAAATTAGAAAAAATCTACCTTGTTGTGTGAAGGACTTATGAGGTCAAAAGAGCGGATGGGGTACTCTCACAAGTTACATTTTTGTGACCCCTGTAATAACATAATCATCATTATTATGGTTATAAACAATTTTAATACCACTCTGGCCACATTTTGTCATTGGATATATTCAGGGTAAAACAGATGTGAGGTTTAGAGTTTTTCTATTAAATGTAAACCCACCTTTAGGGCACTGAAAGTCAATATTTCAAAAAAACTTGAACACAGTTCGTAGTATGTAACTTTCCGTTTTCTGTACATTTGTATGATTATGAACATGCTAATGTCTGCTGACCTCATTTGATAAATCTGTCATCTGGTACCACTATGTCAAATTATAAAAATCACACCTTGTTGCATTAGGGACTTATGAGGTCAAAAGTCTAGATGGGGTACTCTAACTAGTTACATTGTGTCGACCCCTTGTAATAACACAGTTGTCAATCTTATAGTTATAAACAGCTTTATTTCCACTCTTGCCACATTTTGTCATTGAATAAACTCCGGACGAAACATATCTGAAGTTTAATTTATTTTCAGAAAACGCACACCCACCCTTAGAGCGCTAAAAGTCAACATTAAAAAAATAAATAAACACAGTTCGTAGTATGCACACGTTTCAATTTACTGTACATCTGTATGATTATGAGCATGCTAATATCTGCTGACCTCATATGATAAATCTGCCATCTGGTACAACTATGTCAAATTGTAAAAAAAACTACCATGTTGCATTAAGGACTTATTAGATCTAAAGTCCAGATGAGGTATTCTCAGTTATATTTTTTCGACCACTTTGTATTAACAAAATCTTATTTTTTATAATTATAAGCAGCTTTAATACCACTGATGCCACATTGTGTCATCGAATACATTCCAAACGAAACATATATACAGTTTTGATATTTTTGACAACATAAATCGAACCTTAGAGGTCAACAGGTGCTGTTTTTTTAAATATTTTCACTGTTCACCAAGACGTAACATTTCCGACTCTTATTTGAACTAATCCTATGATAACTTCCCTAGTGATAATAGACGATTTTGAGGAAATAATTATATTTTTTTTCAAGTTTAATATATCCACAGGTAAAAGATAATAAAATTCATTTGTATTTTTAGCCGATTTGTAAATAATAAATCCAATTTTAACAACACCTAGAAGAGTGCAGCCATAATTGTGTTTGTCACAATGCCATCAGCCATGTAGCTTCGTTTCTCAGTAATGTGTTGTCTTCACATAATCCTTTTTTCTCAGACAATGCAAAGACAAATTGATAAACCACCTTTTGATATCACCAATATCACCCCAAGATTATGTAATGCCTGGAATTGTTCAACATCTTGGATTAGTATCTGAGGTGGCATCAAGCAGCATTTGTGGGGGAGGACGTATCAAGGGTTA
>OZ024906.1:69872641-69920141 GCA_964017125.1 Flabesymbios commensalis | reverse complement strand
CCATAGCTTGACCTAGATATCGGCTCTCTGATTAGTCGAAAACTGCGATCCCGGCCAATAAATAGACTATAAGATCTGTGTCGAATCAGGAGGAATAACAAAGAAATGCGGATCTACTGTGTTTTTGGTATCAGAACACAATACATATCCCACCTTCCCTACAGCAAGGCTAGGCTTCACCCGAGACCGAGTCTGCTACCTCGGTATAAGCCTAGCTAACCCTGCTGTATGGAAGATATCATATAACATTCATGTGTTGCAAAACTAAATAATAAGAGCAAGTTCAGATTTTTCTGGGAGTTTTGTGTGAATTCATTAATTTTTGGTCGAAGCATTGATAATTATAGAAAAACTGTGAAATTAGTGAACACATTGATCACAAATAAAAGTATATAAATTATATTCAAAAAGGCAACATTTTTGTGCGGAATGAATGAGTAAATTAATGAATTAATTATTTAACGAATTATTAAATTCGTTTCCAGAGTAATGAATTAATTAGGTGATTAATTATACTGGATGAAAGTGGCTTCTACCAATTGCTGTGTACATACATGCTAACCTGGGTCAGGAGAACCATCTGAGGATGGACCAGATGAATCAGGTGATACTGTATTTGACACAGGATATGAAATTCCATCCCTTCTTGTTTAAGGAAGATTAGGCCTACTCTCGGTCACGGAGGCTCTCTAGAATCGTGAATCTTTAAGAGTGACCGACATGAAACATTTTCTTACGAAGCCTGGATACCCTGAGTCGGAAACGAACCACGAAATCCTATACTGCCGTGCAAAGCCAAAAGGCAGCATCTTCTTACTTAACCAGTGAGCAGATACTGCCCTTTGGCTTTGCAGAGCAGTATACGTGACAACTAAAACACTGCTCTGCAAAGTCTAGTTGGCTTTGCACGACACAGCATCTCCGCCCATTTCTGTGTGGAATATATGAGGTTTAGCATGCACCATTCTATTATATTTTTATACGTTTTTACTTCGTGATGTGAACTCTGGTGGCGGGTTTTCGTCTATTATTCGGTTTGTCTATGTTCCACAGGAGGTAAATCGGCTCAGTTTAGCCTACACACTGGACGAAAGGGAACTAAAACAACATGCATGCATCCTTACTGTGAAGCACAGCGGCAAAGGAATACAATACACCACCACCTGTTTGGATTATCAGAGCAAGACAACACATGCAATCGCGTATTTGAACAGGTGATAGGCCCATTGAAGCAGTAGCACTGAGACACGGATGCTTCGAGAGACGCCAAGACAATACACAATCAGAGTCCGACGTCTTTGGCCTGACGCCGGACACGAGGCAGAACACTCCCAGACGGGCGTTACAGCACGTAGGCCTACACCGCACGGTGCACTCTCTGGCAGAGACTGGCAACACCACCGCTGACTGTGACAGAAACTGTATACGTTGCACGACAGTCAACCAGACCATGGATCTTAGCATGCGCTTTCCGGTGACCCTACTGCTGTTCCTTTGCGTCGGTGAGTACACTCAAACCTAACAGCTGTTCTCGATTCATTTAGCTAAAATGATTGTTTTTTTGAATCCGATATAAAGCCATTGGAGACAACACCACGGTTGTTGTCTCTGAAGTAAAGCCAACGCCAAGTGTCCCAGCAAACACAAAACATTTGTATATTATTTATACAATGGTGGACCAACGTCGAAGACGTTGGGATGACATTGTATAAATGTTATACAAATGTTTTGTGTTTGCTGGAAGGCCTATACGGAGATAAAATAAGCCTACATTTCAAAATACTCAAAAATATAAAAATTGATTCTACTTTAATCATGTTAATTTTAAGTTTATTTACTTCATTTCATTTAAATGTATATGTTTTTATATCTCACCGACGTAAAAGATACATTATGGACTATATCTGCAGTACTCTGCTCTGCAAAACCAAAAGGCAGTATCTGCTTACTTGTAAAGTAAGCAGATACGGCAGTAGGCTACTATGGTCATGATGGTGTTAAGGCAATTAGGACTGGGTTAATTGAATCACACCCTCTCTCCCTTGTTACTTTCATATATATCACATTTTTTCAAGTTGTATTATTCCATCTATTTCAAGACAGGTGCAATTCTGCAATTGGCAAAGCCAAAAGGCGGTGTCTGCTTATTTGTGAAGTATGCAGATACTGCTTTTTGGCTTTTGCACGGCAAAATGTATCATTCACGTTTTTCTAGAAATTGTTTTGTATAGTTTTGGTAACAAACACGACACGTTAAACCAATGCCGATTTAATGTTGGCCCGCCGTCTCCGACGTCGGCCTAACATTAAATCGGCATTGGTTTAACGTATCGTGTTTGCCGGGTTGGTATAGGCCTAAAAGCAGAGGTGTACCCAGGGTGCCTAACCCTTTAAGCGATAAGGAAGACTATAGTCGTTTTTCATCTGTTTTATTTTTAAACCGATCAAATCACTGTTATTGGGAAATAAATGAGTTTAAGCATCAAGATTTGCTCCAGGACCCTTTTTGTGGAATTCTCCGAATTTAATATCTAAGCCCCCCCCCCCTTATTTTATTTCTGGATGAGCCACTAAGTTAAATATATACCCCGATCCTACTGAAATGACCCCTTCTTCTCAACCCTTTAACCGCTGAGTTATCTTTTTTAAATTTTCACCCACCTAAAATTGTGCTCCCTATCGTGACCCGCAACTTAAAGTGGGTGAAAATTACTTAAATTTACTAAATATTACTAAAATGCAAATGTTGATGCCTAAAAAAACATTTCATTCCCAATGACAGTGTTTAATCTGCTAAATTAAAATGGATTGAAATAAATTGTCGTGCTTGGTGCTTAAATCCTTATAATTTTATTATCCTTTCCAATGTTTTCTTTTTTCTGAGGCGTTTACCAAACATTATGAAAGCGCTGTTGCAAACAATTTATGATGGATTTATGGGAATATTGGGTAGTCCCTCGCGCCGGAGGTACCAGTATGTGATCGTTAGGGTCTCCAGTACAGGCTTGTAAGGGTGAACGAGAGAAACTGCCCAACATTCTCCATCATATCGTAAACTTCTTCTCCCCTTCGAATCGAAGGTTCTAAGTAATTCACAAAACTCTTCTTTCGCTTGTCATGTTTATTTGTCTAGACATTTGGTAACAGCAACGTACAACCCCGCGCACGACACGTCTAACTTGACTCAGAGTGAGCGACCGGCGGCACGTCCGCAGTCGCTGAGCGTAATATCTGAAGTGCGGGAAAAGTACCTAGGCCGCATGAGATTCGGCCCTCTGCGCCCGGCACCAAAGTACCAAAACGAGGCAGTCGTCCACAGACTCACGCGTCCGGGAGGCTGGGGATAACTGCCACATTAAAATAACGAAGTAGGGATCCTACAGATCTGCTCATTGCACAGTCATGCGATGAAATGAATGAATGTTGTTTTAGGCCACCTTTGTGCACATATATGCTAAGCCGGGCCAGGAGAACCTCCTGAGGATGGTGCGATGAATGAGATGACACGGTCCTCCAGACATAGGATTCGAAATTCCAGCCCTGACGGTCTGAGCCCGAGTACGCTACCTTTCGATCACAGCGGCTCCCCGCAATATTTAATCGCTACTAGTGAGCAGGGAAGAAACAAATTTTCTTATTCTCTGAGGCGTTTACCAAACATTAGGCAAGCGCTGTTGCAAACAATTTATCATGGAACTGCTCATTGCATAGTCATCTAAATTGACTAAGTCGTCCCCTTGGATATGAAAGGGTGTATATGCCACTTATAGTAACGTGGCAGATACACCATTTCATATCCAAGGGGACAAAAGTGTCTCTTTCTCTCTTCTGCATTAAGAGACAATATTACAAAATATGGAAACTAGAAAATCATAGCGGCGCCAATGCTCTGTTCTCTTCCAATTTACTTAGTATGTGAGATCGCAATGGGCCATGTGAGATCATTAAACTACTTGCAATATCACTTTATCAAAACTTGTGATTAATTTCGTGTATAAAATTTTCTTAATTAGGGCTCAACACAAACATGCTGCCAACTCTCCAGTCAGAGTAGACACGAGGTATTGGGCCAATGTTGGTTTAATGTTGGTCCACCGTCCACGACGGTGGCCTAAAATTAAAACAGCACTGGCTCAATGCCTCGGGCTCCTACATGGCCTCTGTCACACCCCGCGGATATGCCATCACCAAGGAAACACAACACATGGGAAAACGCTGGCTCAATGTTTGCCCAGCGTCAGAGGCGCTGGCCAAGACGTTCGCCGATTGCGTCTCTGGTGAACCTAAACTGACAATTGAAGCATCGCTCACGTCGTATTATCACGTGACCGAGAGAAAACGTGGCTGATGAAGTAAATACTGCCGTGCAAAGCGGACGGGCAGTATCTGCTTACTTGTAAAAGTAAGAGGATACTGCCTTTTCGGCTTTGAGCGGCAGAATAGGCCTATCTTGGACGGCGTTCTGGAGCACGCGATTTTAGTAAACATGCGTCTTATATAATACCAATCAATTAAATTGATTGGTCGATGTCGATCACAACAATCTTTGTTATTCTAAGACTGCTAAGATCTAACCTACATTTATTTAGTCAATAACGCGCCCGTGGTCGATAATCACTGATAATCACAGCAAAGTGTATCACCTGTGCGAAGCTATATTCCAGTAGGCCGATATTGGCCTGTTGCTGGTTTCCTTAGTTTCATCACAGAGCTGGTCAGATCAACATTAACCCTTTAACCGCCGGTGCCGCATATATTAGTTTTTTCACTTAATTATTACCACATTCAGTACTGCATTTTAAACATGGCAAAGCCATAATGTGACATCAATCAGCACGATTTGAAAAGAATTGACCTGCATTTTGTCAAATCTGAATAATTTCCACTCACTTTAAGTTGTGGATCGCGTCAGCGAGACACAACTTCTTGTGGGTGAAAATTCCAATTGAATAATTTGGCGGTTAAATGGTTAACCCTTATGATTCATGTGGTGCATTTTGAGGGCTCAACATTAATAATATTGACTTTTTTTCAGCTAATACACAAGATTAAAACACCGATTGATGTAGCCCCACCCTTATATGTATATAAGGCCTGAAATGTTGGCATATCCTTATATGTGATGGAGCGTGATGGAGCGTGATGGAGCGTGATGGAGCGTGCGTCGCCACCCTGTGCGAAATTACCATTGATACACTGGTTTCAACCTTACTCGACGAGTCCGCCACTAGCGTGTTCGCCCAGTCACTTTGAGAAGGGAAGAACAAGGATATTTCTCTGAAACCCCCCACGCAGGATCAGCTGGGTTCGAACCCGGGAGGCATATATGACTGGCGATGGAGTCAGGCGCTCTACCAATGCGCCACGTCCCCTTCTCTACCCTTATGATTATGTGCCATTATACCCTTATAGTTACATGTATCTTCCCTTATCAGTTGCTTATGTATAGAATGTGTCCACAGACCGAACTAATGACATCCATCTTATGATAAGCTTATCCCTATTACTAATATAGTCATTATACATAGCCTATACCACCGATGACTATGGACTTCATGTGATTTCACTTGGTGCCTTTTTATTTCTAGACAGATTCATCGATCGTCCACAAATGTAGCACCTGATTAATTAAGGCGGTTTCACACGCTCTGTCTAATATGATTAATTATCAAGTGCAATCAATAATACGTCATGATTGCTGACAAATTGCACTCGACATGTCAGCCCATTTCAGGTGGGGTATATTATAGAAACGCCATTTTAATGGGAAGAGAACATTTATTGGTCTGTATTGCCACTTGGACATTTTATTGTAGTTATTTAACAAGTTAATGTTGCGTGCTGGCCCAAAACTCTCTAGCTAGTTTATACGGCATGTAATAAATAGAAAATGTTTAGATTTGGTAGTAAACCTCTCCTTCTTGACTAAAATTAATTAAACATGAAACGCGCTCAAGTTGACTAAGATGGGGGGCGTTTTCAGGTTTATTTTGATATAATATTACAATTTCGCTTTTATAAAATCACAGGGGCCCATCTCACTAAGAATCTTAACAAAAGTTAAGATAAATCTTAAGTTTTCTAATGGAAATCAGAGAAAATTAAGATAATCCTAATTTTAAGATGTTTAGGAAGATGGGCCTGGGGCTCATCATTTCCATCCACTTTCAGGTTGTAATTTACAACTCAAAGCGAATGAAAGTTTAATCGAGGGACATTTTTCACGTAAATTACATAGCCCGACAAAAGGTTGTGCCAGGGAGGCGTCTCGAAAGAAACATAAACTGATTCTGTCTTTCAGAATCTCAAACCACCGACGTACGAATTGTGTCCACTTTTGTTTGGAGATCATGTTGCGGCCATCGTCATCAGGTCATGTCTGGAGTATAATCTTTAAACGACTTGACCACGATTCGTAGGCGTATCAAGTGAGAATCCTGTTTATTGTCTAGCAGAAGCTAGACCCAGTCATCCCTAATTCATATCAGGTGTCACAGTTTATCTGGTTGCCCACGCTTTCTTTGCCTGGCACTTGTCTCCGTCTTGACAAAAGCCCACGGCTGCGACACTCATTTGGTTACAGGTGGAATATTGTTTTTACCTCAATCCCAACAAGTACAGAACGCCCATTGTTGTTTCAGTGACGAGCGAACATCTCAGACATCGGCACATTGATAACAATGTAGGCCAATATCTCAGGTTTGTCGACGTTGTACCAATGTTATACAAATGTTTTGTGTTTGCTGGGTATGAACCCTGTTTAGCTCGTTCCTGGGAAATGCCATCCGGGGTGTTCCGAGCAGTACAATGTAGATCCGGACATGCGTCCGTGTTGAGATCGGGCTCTACGGACAGCTACCATGGGCCTCCGTGAGCCGCTGACGAAAAATAAACACATACACATTATTTTTTTTAATTTCTCCCGACAGGAGCACGGCTTAGCGCTACCGCGTTGCTTCCGTGTTAAGACCTGGATTAACCGTGAAGCCTCCGTTATATCCATACATATACACAATATACACCTTGTAACCTCCTTGGGCCATCGGGGGATTAAGTCGCCGTTGGTCCGTCAAATAATTATGTCTATACATTTGTCTACTAGTATGAACCGGATTTTTAATACATGAGCGAACGAACGAACGAACGAACGAACGAACGAACGAACGAACGAACAAACGAACGAACGAACGAACGAACGAACGAACGAACGAACAAACGAACGAACGAACGAACGAACGAACGAACGAACGAACGAGCGAACGAACGAACGAACAAACGAGCGAACGAACGAACGAACGAACGAGCGAACAAACAAACCAATTTTAGCAGAAATAATAAACAATAAATAATCTCTTGAAAAAATTGTTGATTTTGCGAATTGGTTGTGCTTTTACTGTGTTGGTGAATGTATTTAAGCCATAATGGTACAACGCATGTGTACCCTGTGGTCAGTCTTTGCCATCCTGTTGTCCAGTCACACTGATCACGCCTCCTAAGAACACGTATACCGTATAATAGAAGGTTGACATTGTCCACTCAGACCAGCTTGACCACCACAGTTAACATTACAGGAGGTTCTCACGCCTCTACCAGATCCAGGGGGCATACCGCTCCTCATCATGGTTGATCACCTGGTACAAAGGACAGAATAAGCGACTCTGTACCTCAGACTTCTTCACATCTTCGTAAATATATTTTGCTGTTATAAAGCATATTACTATTACTGCTGATTTACCTAATCTGAGGGATTCTGTCACAGAATTAGCTTATTCAATGCTGAAATCATTCATGCTACAAATGGGTATAACCATTGAGGAGGAGAATATTATTGTATAGGCCTATATCAGTGGATATATTTGTCGCAAAGTGTCGCGATCTGCATGTGATCAGCGTAAAGTAATTTTGCTGCCAATAATAAATTGCATACATTTTTGTCTAAGAAGAAATATAATTATGAATATTCAGGGTGTGGGGCTTTTGTTCCACGTCAAAACTTAAATTAATTGGTTCAAATCAACGAATTGTTGGAAATATACCTGAACAAATTCTACATAGGAGTCATAAAAGAGATCAAATTATTACGGTCATCAAAGACACTAAATCACATGCAAGTTATGAATGTTTCACTTTATTATTAGATATATATGTCCCCATTCGGCTACATCATCTACTGCGAGAAAACAATGAACACATTATTACCAGTAATGGAAGGAGAAATAGAAAATTAATAAAACTCAACTATAAATAAATTGTGTCATGAAAATTAACGTTTCTTGTTTGTAAGATATCAGTATACTGCTAACGCTCCAGTCAGTGGCATTGATGGCAATAGTCCGAGAGAGGAGGCTTACATATTATAATTTTATAATATTGCTCATGTTTTCTAAATAATATTTTTTTAATAATAAAAGTTTGAATCAAAAGACACGTCTGTCAAGTTATGGTTGTTACCAATGTTTTGCTCCGATCACTATGTGCCCACTATGCTTGACGACATATCGTCACCCCCCTCCCGTTCTGTGCCCACATATTTGTGTACTTTCTGTAGACAGCTCTTTTGTTATTTAAATGAAGACATTTTATTCTCCAAAATTTTATCATAATATAAGATGACTTATCTGCTATATTAGCAGTTATTTTCATTCCAAAAATAAATAGTGCAGAGATATTGTCATAACCGTCAAACCTAGAGAAACATTATTTTTTATTTGGAGGCTAAAGTGGTGAAATTATCACTTGTTTTATATGATGATACACTTGCCAAAGCGTAGTTCCAACTCACGTTAATAGGGGACACCACTAAATAATGTATTACACGCATTTCTATGGTGAAATCTGCAAGTCAACCATCTTATTGTAAATCGTATTTGCTTCCAACTTCTAACTTCTTACTTCTAACTTCTTACTTCTAGCTTCTTAATTCTAATTTCTTACTTCTAGCTTCTTACTTCTAACTTCTAACTTCTAGCTTCTAACTTCTCACTTCTCACTTCTTACTTCTAACTTCTAACTTTTTACTTCTAGCTTCTAACTTCTTATTTCTCACTTCTTACTTCTAAATAGCATTGCCATAATATAAAGATAGGAGTATGTCATTCTGTTTCCCGCACCTAACCCAGAGGTAAAATAGCTATGTACTATGTATAATATACAAATCATATATGGTATCAAAAAAGACAATCTGGAAAGCGTATAAACATAAAAATCTATACAAATGAATGATTACATGTTACTGGAGTGTGCAATCAAACAGTGTTGAAAATTACATGGTATTTTAAATCAAACATATTAATTTTATTAAAGTACAATAAATATGAAAAGCCGCCTAATAGGTTTCTATAGCTGTCATACAACACATTGATTGATTATCTTCACAATCGATATGATATGGTCACAACTGCGTTATATTATCGGTTGTCTATAATTGTCTATAATATGCAAAGCTAGCATTTGTAGAGATTTGTATGCTTACTACAATATCATACATGTATTTAAAATATTGACCTGTTACCTAACACTTAAAAGCCCGGGGATCGACTTTAGACGTCGTCTAATGTCGATCACCGCACTGAAAGAGAAAATATTTGTAATGGTCGTAGACCCATGACATAGGTATTCAAATGAAGCGGGAAGAGCTAAATGAGACATTTATGACGATGTCATGTTTAAAAAAACCCTTTGGTTTCTTGGTCTGCATAACAATATTTCAGCGCTTTAGGTGTTACGCATATAAGGAATGAAATTAGAAAGATGGGGTGGTAGCAGCTCCTCAAACTTTATTATATCACATATCCTACCATAAGTGAGAATGTTCACATCTGCCAAAGTACTCACCCTAACCTATAATTGTTTTGTGCGACATGTGGACCGTGTATTCATATCTCTTTCCGCAATCGCACTGTTTGGCTTTCCTGCCATAAATAGCGACCTCTTTCTCGCAGACGTTGTCACGACGTTGGGCAGACGTCTCCAGACGTCGGCCCTACGTCGAGACAACGTCTCCCTTTCGCTGGAAATGCCCCTCAGTAAGGAATTGATTATGGGATTAGTTGAAGGCGCCTGAAGCAAATCTAACTGATCGATTAGCAAGGCTGATAACGTGTACTCGCGAGCTGGCCATTTTGATAGCGATGTGATGTTCGCCACTGCGCACTTCAAGGACCCTGGACTCGATATTATTTTCCTCCAATCGGTCGTCTTGGATCACATTCTCTTTCCATGGTATCCCAGGATACCCCTATCTGGAGCCAAGATTCTTGCGTGACATCAACGTGGAAGCTTAAAATTATTTCCCGTGAATTCCGAATATCTCATCTCATGTTCACTTGACGTACCGTCCTTCGTTACCAAAGCAATAACCACAAATCAACACTGATCGAAGTGCAAAGCTATAAGACAGTATCTGCTTACTATACCATGTTTACAAGTAAGCAGATGCTGCCTTTTGGCTTTTACAGAATAGCCAAGTTAGCCCTGACGCCTTAATTTGGCATGGAAACAGTTACACTAGTTCTACAATGGCTGATAACGTCATCAAATGGCAGAATAATATCGTCCCCTTGGACATGAAAGAGTGTATGTGCCACTTTGTAAAGTGGCAGATACACCCTTTCATATCCAAGGGGACGATATATTCATTTAGCGCACTTCCCTTTTTATTCAGGATTCAAGTTTGCTCTGAGAGTCGCTGCTGAAGTTGAAAGCCATCGTGTTCTATCAATCTCATCTGTCTATATTGTTGTTGTGCTCTGGCGGGTTACGGTCCTGAATGGCCATTCAGATATCACCTGTTGCCATCGACTTTTCTCACCTCAATCCCGTAAGCACTAATTATCGATCGTTCTCTCAATTACTTGGTCAACGTCAGAGAATGACCAAGCATTGAACCATTATTGCAATAATGATCAAGCAACTTGTTGAAGAGTAACACGAAGTTAATAATAGGATGGTCTATTAGCGTGTAAATTAAACAGGTAAAATACATAGTAGTGTAATTATACATAATAGTGTCAGGTATACCATTTGTGTATGCAGGGATACCATACACATACATGTAGTACATGGTTAATTTGTAGTAAAACGCTCATCTAGGCCACGCTCCATATGTAGCCAGCCTACAAAATCATCATATATCCCCCCGTATCGTGTTTGCTGGATCCGTTGTAGAGGCGCGTATTGTAGAAGACTAGTTGCTGGTCCTAATCAGAGGAAATAAATTAGCTTAATTACAATTTAAATGCCCACTGGCCATCCTCTGGGCTCAGGCCTATACTTATGCAAAATATGACAATGATCCATCAATGACAGCGTCGTTTGCATACCATGACATACATACACACGCGCACACACGCACGCACGCACGCACGCTTGAACACACGCACGCACGCACGCACGCACGCACGCACGCACGCACGCACGCACGCACGCACGCACGCACGCACGCACGCACACACATATCGTTCCGTTCCGCTCTTGTAGTATAATACAAAACAATTGAGAGAGTGACGAAAGAAAAAAAATAAAAGAGCATCACAATATGAGATCTTGTATACATATCAAGCACATAATTATATAAGAGGCCTACGTACTTAACGTAGATCAGTGGTATACAATGACGTCATTGTCATCGTTATGTAAGGACCTATAACTGCAGTCATTCTTTCTAACAGGTTATCAGGTTATGAAATAGTTCCGAGCTATAATGGATCTCATTTGGTGTTTCTCATAGACGCAATTTATTAATTTGCATTCAATAGAGGTAATCGCGTCAGCAGTCCACCGCTGAAAATGAATGAAGAGTCTTTTTGCCTTTCTACAGCAGTATTGGTGGGTCTCATGGTTAGCCTGATTCCTCATGATAAGAATGATAAATGTTCACACTGTTTCTGGTGAAAAAGGAGCAGATTCTGCTTGCTGAGTAAGAACTGGTGCGAAATATTACACTAGTTTCTATAAACCAAGCCTCTAATACACGTACAGGCTGGTTCATAGAAATAAGTATCGAAATATATTTTTACGTATTTACGATAAACACCAGTCTGAAAAAATTCGATAGAACAGCAATGTGATTGGTGGACCGTGAGAAACAACTATTTATTACCAGAAGTTTACACAATGGTTGGTTTTTACCTTACATGACTAAATTGGTTCTTTTATTGGGCCTATTGTATGCATCTATATAAATTCCGTGAAAATTCCATCGACATAATTGTAGTTCCGAGACAGATTCATTTGACTAGCCAGGCTATAATTACGTTCCCAATACGATGGGCTTCAGTGAGATCATTATTTAATAAGTCTCTCTCATTTTCTGCACACTGCAAAATAACACCTGCTGCCATGAATTCACAGAATAATTGATGTTGGTAAAAGATTGGCTTGGCGCTGAGCCGGCGTCTTGAATATTGAGCTGGCATTGGCCAACTCTTTTGCTACCAAATCTGCCATGCAAAGCCAAAAGGCATTATCTGCTTACTTAACAAGCAAGCAGATGCTGCCTTTTGGCTTTGCAGAGCAGAAACGCGGTGGCTTTCTGACCGGTGCGGCCGCGACGCCTCTCTGGGAATGTCAATTATTTAATAAGGCAGTCGCTGTGCTGACACCGGGTGCATATTTATGGACAGCTCTTTTTAATAACTCCCCTGCCATATTGTATTTGTGGTGGTTTTCGCAGTAAACATTCGGGGTGAAACTAAAAATGGAGCCACTCGATAAATAAAAGCACGGGTCTCTATTCATTATTCATCCATGCTGTGTGTTTGCGGGTGCGAGATATATAACAACGTTCACCCATAGCACTCTTATCACATTTATCCACCACATATCTGTTTTGCAGTATCTGCTTACTAGTAAGCAGATGCTGCATATTTGGAATACAATTTATTAAAGATAAAATGCTATAATTTCTCAAAATAAGAACGGAACTTGAATTTAATATCTTACAGTTTAATTGAGTACATGTTTTAATCCAGCCTTTTTTAGTCACATTTAGCTTCATGCATTATAATCAATAAAATAATAAGTACATGTATGCAGTAAAAGGGCATGCAAGAGATGTCAGTACAGACGACTATCACACAATGCGTTTACCATCCATACCATAAAAACTACAGAAAGGTTAATTTCGCAGGTACAATTGCAACAAGGTAAACTAAAAAGAAAGTCTATGAGACAACACGAAACATTTTCTTTCATATAATTATACCCTAGCAATTACGCAAGGTTTATTGTAATCGTTGGAACGTTTCTGTATTTTATATCTGCGAAATTTGCCATGGGTTATCCCATTGTGTTTGCTGAACTTTTAATGCCACATGGTGAAAAGTTGACATCGGATGTTTATTTGCTTTGTTACTATAGCTATGCACGTCTATATCAGGCGATCACTGATTATGTTCTGGACGAAAACAGTGTGTCTATGTCCTAGCATTAGCATGGTTAGGCAGCCATTTTATTTTTGGTTTGCGTAATTGGAACATAAATTGATTTAGATCTCGACAACAATACAAAAAAAGCGAGATCGTTATTATAAAACAAGATATGTACATTTAAGCTGGTATACAAGGACATGACACATTTTGCAGATATGAAGTGCAAAATAGCCAACTACTGCCCAAATTTTCACAGTTTTTCCCATTATATTAGAAACCAAGAATCTCAGTAGAAACATTAATATAAAGATCATACGTGCGCTGTTACAAAAAATATACGAATTGGGGTTCTAAATGGCTTGATGTAGGATGCCTTTGATGGTGGCTAGAACAATACTATGAAAAAATTGCCCGGTGTCACAAAATGAATGAATGAATGAATGAATGAATGAATGAATGAATGAATGAATGAATGAATGAATGAATGAATGAATGAATGTTATATTCCACAAGCACTTGGCACTGTGTACATGGTGTAGGCTGATATCAGCGATTTTATGTGAGCCGAAGTGAAACACTTCTAGCCGAGTAATGAACAGAAAAGTCAATTAATCCCATTAGACTTGAATCAACAAATCCGGGATGCGAACCCGAGACTGATTGGTATGTGTAGTACACTAAGATGACCCAGTAAATTATTTATCAGAATAAATTATTAATGCTGTAATGATTTTGCTTGAAGGTCTGTCGTCACTGCATACTTCTTCAACAGACAATAGCGTCCCCACGTCAGAAGCATCAATCAGCGTGGGTGATGTCCCAGTGGGAGATCAGTTATCGGAGAGTGAAATTGCCAATGGCGACCAGGGCGAGCAGGCGGAAGTGACGGGGGACTCTAATCAAACAGGTGAACAGGAAGTGAATGGGAACGAGGCAGAAGCTGATGCCAGCACGAATAAACCAGACGTGATAAAGCCAACCCCCACAGGTAATTTAGTGTGAGATAATCAGAAGTGTTATTGAAGATCTCTGATAAGCCTATCCTATTTTCAGCTTTTGTGTTAAAACAAATTAATCGAGGCCTTTTTTGCATTAGCTTTTTTAATACATTTTGTTTCAACTCTATAAGCACCCGTGACATATACATGTATGCACCACATAACATGCTTTTTGCAAAAATCGCATAATCTATTTAAATAAGAGCGTTCTTCCCTTCGATTGATATATCACACTTGTGTCTTTAATAAAAAATCACGTCATTTTAGATGGAAAGTGCCAGTTTATTTTATGTAAGCCAGTTTTTATAGGCCTACTATTAATGGACAATAAAAAATCATTAGTAGGAATATGCATTGATCTGTCTAAGCTATTTGACATACTTGGACCTATCATTATATTAAAATGATGACATTAGAATTGTATATCCGGTAGGGTTTTACAAATGTATTTAAAAATATTTTTTTCAAATATGTGCGACTTATTGGAAATAATTTAAACTCAATTAAAAAAATCTTATCGGGGCTCTACGACTCCTTTTCATGTTTATAGTCAAAACGCTTTAAAACTTTTACTTAGTGAAAGTCACCTTTAATTTAACATAGTATGTTAATTATGCATTCACTGAGATGTATGTGTTCAGTAGCTAACCAATCAGCGCCACCACTCAGGATTTATGAGCGCTATATCTCGTGAATAACTAATTAGAATCGCTCGTGATTTTGTAGCTCAGGCACTTATCCGCCTAGCCGCGAAATGAAAAAGTTTTAGTGAGAGTTCAGCGATTTTCATGTAATTTAATTTATTTTTAGCTCATCCGGCGGTGTCCGTTGTCCGTTCGCAAAAAAACTGTTATTTCTCATAGAGTTTTAGGAACAAACATTTTTGAAAAACTTAATTTATGATTTTGTAAATATATTTTATTAGTAAACAGGACAACATGTTCAAACATCGTATATGGTGAGCTAGGTGAATACCCGTTAATTCTATCCGCCCAAGCAAGAATGGTTATATAAATGTTCTGTTCCAACATTTGCCAAGACACTGAGAAACCTAAAATTTCAAACTTGATTTACAAATTGTTATATAAATTGGACGAAGACAATGTGTATAAATCGCCTTGGTTCAATTGTGTTAAAATGATTCTGGAAGATTGTGGATTTCCTGGTATTTGGGGAAGTCAAGTCATCCCTTGTAGTAAGGAATGCTTTAAACAACAACATAAACAAAGATTACTCGATCAGTTTAGATAAAAATGGGCAGCAGAAATTCATCAAAGTAGCAAATGTTTGAACTATCATGACTATAAAATGTTTAAATCAAACTTTAATATTGAAAAATATTTGACAACATTAACCTACAATAACAGACGATCACTTGCTAGATTCCGTTGCAGAAACCACAACCTTCCAGTTGAAATATGATGTCATAGAGGTATACCCAGAGAACAAAGAAAGTGTAGCTGGTATGACAGTGAACTGGAAGACGAGTTGCATTTTGTTATGAATTGTTCAAAATTTAAAGCTTATTGAAAGACATCATACAATTCGTTCATCAGCTTTTACATTTAATAAATTATTGAATAGTTCGAAAAACTTATGTATATATATATATCAGTATTGTACAAACATCCATCAATGCATGTATGTAACAACACTGTATTATATTGTCATTAAGCCCACATCCTGGCCTTATTTCTACATGTCTGTTCAATAACAGATACTATGAATAAACTATTGTCTATTGTCGTACACGATGCTAATATCACTCAACTGGCCAGACAGTGACCTTTCTTGGACAATATTATGAGTGTAGTTAAATTGCTTTCTTTCCAATTATCCTCATCATTAAAGTTTTTATCTGTACTTAAATGTACTAAACTATATCAATTAATTTATCTAGCTGACGAGCCTCGTAAAGGTCGTTTCTACCTGGTCCCGTCACGTCAACCAATGTCAATAACATGTTTACATTTTGACAAGAAATCTACGATAGATATATATATCGCTTTTAAATGCATTCTACTGGGGTAAAGAAATAATTCCCGACGATTTAAGGAAGACACTGGTAAATGATATTGAACACAGATGCGTGGTTTGCATAATTCCGTGAAGCTGGTAGTCGTTGACTAAAAATAAAAAATAAACCTACTTATTTTAATAATTGTCTAGAACAGCTCACATATATTTTTCATTGAATTTTGTACACATACTGTTAGAAATTTTGAATTATGTTTTTCACGAGAGAATGGTTAATACCAAATCGTTGATTTTGTCAGAAATATATTTATATAATAGTGCATGTGTGTGAGCGTTTGGTCTACAATATAAACCTAAATTGGTATTGGATTACATCTTGCAATATTTTATCATTGCCCCCTATCAACTGTATAATACGTTTTCTCAGCTTAATTTCTAAAGCTAAACTGGGCATTTTAGAAATAGTCCTCTAACATTCGCGAATTATAAAAACGCATCTAAAAAAAACAATGCTGCTACGATTTTGTGATCTATCAAATCTAGATTTCAATTACGACTATAGGTAAACATTTGCTAGTTTAACGAGTAAACTCCTTTTTAAATGTACGGGTAATTATAGCGTACTCGTGGCACTAAAGGGTGGTACATGTCACAATGTGAAGTGGTAAGACCCTTTAGTAACAAGCTGACTATTTCTATTATTAGCTCCTCGTGAGGAGGTGTGGGTTCATAATATAATTACTCGGCTAATTCAGTCATCATGATTTCTTCCGTAATCAGGGTAATCAGTATTCCTTCATCCTTCAGTTGGAGAAATGTTGCAATCCCCAGAGGCAGTGCTGAAGTGGCCACTCTTCACTCCACATGGTTGCGCTCCTGTCCCACGTGACTCTGAAGACGTGATTAGATTGGTGGAGCAGACACTCCCACACGCATGCGTATGTGTCGCGGCAAGCACGTGAGATTAACCATGCACACGCCCCGTGAACGGTCTTCGCGTTCAGGGTGTAATAACCTTTCTAGCTGTTCTGGCAGAAAACACGAGACGTTGACCCTATGGTGTTTTAATGGGCCCACGTTTTTCTCCCTGTATTCCTCTTCTATAGCTGATATTGCTCGAAAATATGGCCTTAGTGTCCACCTCTACGCGGATGACACACAGATTTACATCATGTTCAATCAAGATTATACAGTAAAAGCCATATCACGAATAGATGCATGTGTAGCAGAAATAAAATCATGGATGATTAACATGTTAAGCAGATAAAACTGTCATTATTATGTTCAGTGCTCACGTAACAGTGTTTCCTGTGATGTAAACCACATCAACATCGATGGTAATGATATCGTTCCAGCTAAAACTGTTAAAAATCTAGGTGTTAGTTTTGACGATAAACTCAGTTTAGATTCCCACATTAAAAATATCGGCATTCGCAGTTTTCTTCCAGATAAGGCTGCTGTACAATTAACGCATGCATTTGTTTCGTCTCGATTGGACTACTGCAATTCACTGCTCCAAGGACTGCCTTATTGTTCCATCAGACGTCTACAGTCCATACAAAATATTGCAGCACGCATCCTCACGAGGACGCGTACATATGAACACATAACGCCAATCCTCAAGAACTTGCATTGGCTTCCAGTGGCGTCGCGCATTGACTATAAGATCCTGTTATTGACATATTGTGCCATCAACAACATCTCGCCAGCTTACATTCAGCAGTTGATCACGCCATATGTTCCTGCGCGTAAGTTGAGATCCGAGAATATGTGACTACTCAATGTACCATCCAGCAGGCTGCAACGATTTGGTGCTACAGTAATGTGGAACAATCTTCCAGACAATATTCGGAAAGCTTCAAATTTGGTGACTTTTAAAACTAACCTCAAAACACACCTTCTTAAATTGTCATTTGAATAAGACTATATTATTATTATTATTATTATTATTATTATTATTATTATTATGTTGGGCCGTCACAGACGGTGCAATACACCGCCCTCTAAAAATATGGATCCACCTCGACAATGAAATTGATGTACTGTGCTTCTAATATTTTTGGACACTTGTTTTCAAAAATGGTCACTCATTATGAAAAAAATATCAATTGTCCTGTATTGCTGATCTATTACGCTTTCAGAAGGTATTTATTTTGACATTTTGTGCAAAATTATCAGGACTTGAATCCATACATGTTTAGCCTATGGTGAAAATAAGTAATTAGACACATGTGTTGTGAGAATCGAAAATACTTTTCGATGGTAAACGCTGCTCGAATAAAAACAATATAAATCACATCAGGGTACATTGTATCATGTGTTCATCCCGTTTTTTTCCTATTGCACAATGTTTAGTGTGTCCACAACCCCACAAACTCTTAGTCACAAACCTGTCAGAGGCCATGGGGATTGGATGTAACTTGTCCAGTGAGAAAATCGCACAAGCCGAGTCTCAGATAACTTCAATTACATATCAGAAGAGTCATCTGTTGCAGCAAGGGTATCTGTATCTTTAGTCAGCAGTCCTCCTAGTGTAGTATCAGGCTAAGGGTTGATGCTGTTAGGCGTAGTCTTTAGGCAGTTAGGCGTGCTTTAAAGGCATCTACAGAGGGACCTATTACAGTCTCCTCTGGCATTTTACTCCAATCTGAAATCTTTCTGCTGTAATAACTAGCAGTTGATACTGCTGTAGCTGACCGGATATGTTTATAGTTCTTGTTGTTTGCACCACGAGTACGCTCGTCAGCAGGAACTAATTCATCACTCACGGGAATATTGACATGGCAGTTCAAAATTTTGTAAAATAAAGTTAATCTGGCATTTTTCCGTCTGGTTTGAAGGTCCTCCCAGCCCAGTAAAAGGGTACTCTAAACAAAAATGTTTAAAAAAATATACAGATAAACAGGATTTATAAAAGATAAGCCTGGTAGAGGGGACCACATGTCACAATTGCTCACAGTGACGCAGCTATCACAATGTCATTTGAAGACCAGAGGATCCGTGTTATTCACTAGCATCCAAGTAGTCCAGATATGAATCTTATAGAGCCTATCTTGTCTCATGTGATAAATTAACTAAGTAGCAACCCTCTAACAACTTTACGAGAGCTACGAATGGGGGTCAACAAGATCTGGAATGTAATACCTAAGGATTCCCTGGAGCGACTATATGACGGAATGACCCGTCTCGTCTGAACGATCTTAACCAAAATAATATATATGATGTATGTTTGCTAGAGAACAAAAAACGAAAATGATTTTATTTCACTCGACGGTAATTTAATAGACGATACACGAATAAGTGATGAGTTTGCATCTGCATTAAATGCAGAAAATGAATTTAAAAATCTTGGTTTTAGTCAGGAACGAACATCAATGGATAAAGGGATCAACCAGTATGGTAGAAGATTCCTACCCGGTATGACTGGGCCGCCTAACTCATTTGCTGCGCGAGGCCCAGTCGCACTGACCACCATTTTGTTTCCACAGCCAGCTGTGTAAAAACGACACTCGCGCTGCCTACCAAAAAACTCGGATGCCATGAAATTGAGACGAATATTTCCAGTGCCTACGAAGACTAGGCCATTTTCAGCAGGCGTAAACTTGTGATCGTATTAGAACTAATACATTTAAAAGTGGAGGTCACTGTGTCAGAGCCTTGCGATGTCATCAGGGTAGAAGATTCCTAGATTTCTGTAAAACAAATACTTTATATATTGTCAATGGAAGAATAGGCGAGGACCGTTACCACGGTCGTGTTACATGTAAAGGCAATAGTACAGTTGATTATATGGTAGGATCACCATGATCACCACAGCTATTTACACGTATATTACAGTTTCAAATAGATGAGTTCTCACCCTCATTTTCGGATGTACATAGCGTTCTACATGTGTCGATTCATGTTCACGAATCTAATACTAAAATGTACCTGATGTGTCATCAGTCTATGCTAAAAGCAGAAAGCGAATCAAATGAGATAACTTGCACAAAAAAAAGATTATATGGGATAGCCAGAAAAGGGATGAATTTGTTCACTCAATTTATACCACTAAGGTGCAGGAAATTGTACAGACTCTAACTGATAACAATAACATAGACATTGATCAAGTAAGTTTTTCAATATGCAGTTTATTTGATTCGGTGGGTAAAAAAACTTTTCGAAGTAGATGTACTGAATGTAAATATGAATCAAAAGATGTAGACAATGGTTTAATAAAGAATGTAGAAATAAGAGAAAAAATTATCGCAGAGCAAGAGGTAAATATAGACGCTCTGAGTCGGATATAGTCAAAAATTTGGTTGACCAAGCTTGCAAAAAATATAAAAATACAATGAAATTAGCAAGAAAAGAGTACACGAAAAAACAAACAGAAACTTTCCGAAGACTAAGAAAAAGTAAACCCCAAGAGTATTGGAAGCTATTAAACACGAAACAGAAAAGGGTGTGTGACGTATCCCTTGAGTCTTTTTATAAACACTTTGAGAATATGCAAAATATCCATTTAGAAGATGGTATTACAGATAATGATACATGTATAAATGAACATATTAAAATTAGTAATTATGTGTTGGATATGTATTTTACTGAAGCTGACGTTAAAAGAGGTATAAAAAATCTTAAATGTAACAAATCATGTGGTATTGATGAATTAACAAATGAGTACTTAAGAGGTACTGAAGAAATATTGTTATCTGTATGGACACTGTTATTTAACCGCATTCTGGATACGGGATCTATTCCAAGTAGTTGGCAGGTTGGTAAGATAGTTCCAATATATAAAAAAAGAGATACCAATGAGCCAAGTAACTATAGAGCTATAACCATAACAAGCTGTTTGGGAAAACTTTTTACTCAGCTACTTAATACACGTTTATCCTCTTTTGTTAATATCCACGAAAATCAGGCATGCTTTCGTAAAAACCACAGTACCATAGACCATTTGTTAAGGCTCTTTTAGATATATATTCTGCAAAGAAAAAGAAGTTGTACTGCTGTTTTGTCGACTATACGTCGGCTTTTGGCACGATTTGGCATGCCGGGGTGTACATAAAATTAATAAAAGAAGGAGTGACCGGTGAAATTTTAAATGCTGCGTATCAATCATACCAAACTGTAAAATCATGTGTTGAGCTGAATGGCATCAGGATCTCTCCTATGTTTTTGTACAATTCATGGAGATGCAATAAGCTTGACGAACTTGTTTAACTTGTCGATGCCTTAATGGGAACAAGAAGATATTCAACCAAATATTAAATGTTTAGTAAATTATCTTATTCACAGATACGAATAATTAGGACATTTTTGACAGTGCAGCAGTGATTTAAAAACAATATTTTAAATAAATAGTGACTATTTATAAAAGGGATGATAATAAAGTATCAAAAACGTTTTATTGCTAGTTTTGTTAGTCAATTTTACTCAGGAGGATTGTTGAGAGTGTCACATATTATTTCTACATTTCCACCACGATGCCATCCCCACAGAATTTTCTAAAAAATGAATAAAATATCCTGTTTTTAACTACCATTTTTTGCTGACCTATTTTTTGAAAAAAAAATATTCTCCCCAGATTTCCTTGTACAATAATGCTAACCGATACCAATTACATACTGTTGCCAAATTTCAGGCGAATAGCTTTGTTATTCACAGAGTAAATTAAAATTGAGGCTATTTGCAGCTGCAGTATGTATAATGCGTGTGATGGATCCATATTTCCTTAGCAGGCGGTGTATTTAAACAAGGGTGAATGTGTTTACTGGGAGTTGTATCTGCCTTTTTATCGGTGAAAGTATTGACTAAAATTTATCAACTGTGCTGGTGGAGGTCGCAATTAAGTACTCGTTGTAACTTATTAAAGTCCGAACTTGACGTGAACAGCATGGTTCAACGTCGGAGCTGGACAGCATAGCAAAAGCTGTCATTTTCAATGCTGGTGGTCAGTGTACGCTGATACCAAAAATTTCATGAAAAATGTGAGGGTAGCCCTATTCAGATGATAAATTCACCTATAAAGACAGGGTTTTAAGTCCCCCACGTAAAGGTATTAACCCTTAAAGCGCTAAATTAAATGATTTAAATTTTCACCCACTTGAAGTTCCGTCTCGCTACCGCGACCCGCAACTTCAAGTGAGTGAAAATTACTCATATTTGTTTAATTTCGGCCTAAAAATTGGATAATAGTGATGTTTAAAGGTGACCTATCACCCCGTATATGGTATGAATAATTTTGTGACAAATAAATCTAAGTTGCCACAAGGTGGGGCACAATTGTTTCCTTTAAACACGCATTTCGTTCCCAATAACAGCGATTTGATCAGCGAACAAAACGACTGATCAGCGGATTAAAAACGACTATACTGCTTTGCAAAGCCGAAAGGTAGTATCTGTTTACTTGTAAAGTAAGCAGGTCCTGCCTTTTGGGTTTCCACGCAGCATAGTCGCGCTTAGCGGTTAAGGGGTTAACTTGATATATTGTTGTGATCTTCAGGGCCGGCAGGGACCCAGACGAGCGACGGGCCAGAGTTTGTTCTCAGAAAAGACGGCGCAATTTGTCTGCGGGTGGCGTTTAAAGCCACTCTGAATATCAGATACTACACGGAAGGCCAGATTAACGTGAGTTATATAACCCTTTTAACCTTCACAACGCAGAAATATTTTATTTAAATCATGAAGACTAAAGGGTTTTTTTCAATTTGAAATCATCATAAATGTCTTTCCGATTCATTTGAATACCTATGTTATGGGTCTACTTCCATTAGAATTAATTTTTATTCCTCCTGCGCGGGGATTGACTTTAGACGTCAGAGTCAGATTCTGACGTCTAATGTCGATCTTCGCGCTGCAAGGGTTAATACTGATAATGTACCTTATTTTGCCGCATAATAGCGAGAGAAACTTCACTAAAGTACTACAGTATAATGCTGAAACATTTGCAATTTGAGGAGCGACTGCTGGTAGTTTAAACATATTTTGCTGACCAATTGAACAAACTGTTGAAGCAACAGATTGCGATACATAACGATTGCAAGCGTATCTAAACTCAAAGTCAAAAGGCAGTATCTGCATACTTGTAAAGCAATCAGAAACTACATTTTGGCTTTGCGCGGCAGTATTAGTGACGACACATTGATTTGAGTGAAAATTATTGCTGTTTGACAAAATGGAAGTCAACAGTTTTGAAATCGTGTTGATTGATTTCACTTTTTCTCTTTAACGTGTATTCAAAATATGGTATTTAATGTGCAAATAAAAACTGAAAAAGACGAATATAATCAGGACCGTCGGTTGAAGGGTTAATTGGGTGGGAATTTGATAATAGTTTAAATTGGTGATCTAAGTGTAATGGAAAATAATATGTTCTTCGCCTTGAAAAAAACTGATATCACTAAGGTAGTTTACTATGCAATGACGTGCACGTCTGTGTATTCTTCTGCACTCAACTCAAGGGTAAATAACAAGTGAATATTACGGAGATTGATTATTATTAATAAAAAAGTGCGCTCTCCAATATGCAGGCCATTAACCCGTGAGGCGTTAAATTAAATAACCACTTGAAGTTGTGTCTCGCTAACGTGACCCACAACTTCAAGTGGGTGAAAATTACTCATATTTGTAATAATTTGAGACCAAACATTTGCAAGTATTGATGTTTTAAACACTAATTTTAATTCCCAATAACAATTAAATGCTAATAAAACAGATTAAAAACGACTGTGGTCGTGCTCAGCGGTTTAAGAGTTAAAGTAACTCTTAAAGGTGATCTATCAACCCTTATATAGTATGAATAAATTTGTGACAAATAAAGCAAAGTTGCCACAAGATGGGGCACAAGTGTTTCCTTATATGGGGTTATTGGCTATCATGTGACCCTCGGAGAGGGTCATATGAGCCAATCACTCCATATAAGGACATAATTATTTATACCATATAAGGGGTGATGGATCACCTTTAAATAAATACCTCGTGGAGGGATGTCAACTAATTTCAGCTCTTCAATTTCAGAAATGTATTCCTTCTGGAAATGTTATTATTTTCCATGCTTCAGACCTGCAGATTTCAGATGGATGAAAAATAGTAAATAAAACATTAACAGCCGTTCACGTACCCACGAGGTTAGTTAATAAGCTATGTTTGTGTTTTTGCCGGTGCAGACGAGATTGCTGACGACCGGGACGACTCTTCCCGAGGACGCCACGGTGACGGGCGAATGTGGAACCGATGTTTCTACTCTCCTTCTCGCCTGGCCTGAGAATAACACACTGGCTATGAACTTCACGAGAGAGGTATGCATTCTGCTCTGCAAAGCCAAAAGGCAGTATCTGCTTACTTTACAGGTAAGCAGATACTGCTCTTTGGCTTTGCATGGCAGCATTATCATTCTTGCAGTCAGATGAAGTATAGATTTAATCGGACCAAATATAATAATATTATGCGGCAGCCCAAATTCGTGAATGCCCAGAACGACTCTGAATTACGAAGTAATGCTCCTTTCTCTTTTTAATAATTATATTCTAAATAAAATTTTAATGGCGAGAATTCTTGGTCGGTACGTTTCAACCCACTGGGATCGATTTCCTGTCTCCGAAAGTAGTGGGTGATATGATGACCTGCGTGGTACCGCTTCAATGCTGGGCCAGCCACATATCTCTGCACGAGAACTATTACTCTATTTGATTTGGCCAGAATGAACAATGGGCAGACGCTATGTGGGATGCCATCTATTGAAACTCCTCCCAGCCAAGAAATAAAGTACCTCTCCAGCCTTCATTTTTTATAATAATTGATAATCAGTGGATTAAAAAATAAATGGAAAGAAGATAAGCTGTTTTACTCAACAGTTTCATTTAGTTCTAATTCAATGCGGTTTCAGATATCAACTGACCGTTACATAATAGTAGACTTAAGTATGTACCAGGATCATTTTATTATCATAATTTAATGTACGAGTACTTACTATACATGCTACATAGAAATCGATATTATTGTTTACTATATTATGATGCAATGTGGATACCTGGGACACTACACAGTGAAAGGGGTTGTTCCTGTTGTGCAACACACATAAATAACTATTATAAAAGGAGGCGTAGTGTGGCTGTAATTGAAGTGTTTTTTTCATGTGATACATGTATAATAAAACATTTAATATTATCTTGAAATTCTGTGTATATTGGAAATATCATCTGCGGCAATCAGGATAGCGTCCGATGCTGCATGTCGGATTTATAGAAATGTAAATCCGAAATTCCGTTCTGATGCGAGAGGGATGTGCATGTATCTCATTAATATGATAAAATTGTTGCACTCTTTCCACTGGCTGTTCTCTCACAAGTGTCTGTTTTGTTACAGAAAAGCACAAAAACGTCGCGAACAAAAACAGAAACAGTGTTCACCTGGTCCGTGACCAAAATAACGTACACGTTCAGCTCAATGAACAGCCAATTTCACACACCCATTGAACGTAGGTATCATGATCCCAGTAAACACAAGGCGTTGAACCAATGTTGTATCAATGTTGATCCATCGTCTACAACGCTGGCCCAACATTGATACAACACTGGTTCAACGCCTTGTGTTTACTGGGATATCATCAAGTGATGTATGAACTATGAACCCCTAAACCGCTAAGCTCGTTTTTAGTGCATTTCATTAAATCTCAGTTATTAGGAATACAATGTGTGTTTAAACATCAGGATTTACAAATATTTAGTCTCAAATTAAACGAATATGAGTAATTTTCACCCACTTGAAGTTGTGGGTCGCGGTAGCGAGACACAACTTCAAGTGGGTGAAAATATAAATTATTCAATTTAGCGGTTAAAGGGTTAACTCTTTACCCGTTAAGTTATCTTTTTTAAATTTTCACCCACTTGAAGTTGTGTCTCGCTACCGCGACCCACAACTTCAAGTGGGTGAAAATTACTCATATTTGTTTTATTTGAGACCAGACATTTGTTAATCTTAATGTTGCAACACTAGTTTCATTTCCAATAGCAGTGATCTAATCGGCTAATAAAACTATGATAGCGAACGTTGGTCCACCGTCTACGACGTTGGTCCACCGTCTTTGACATTGGACCAACGTTAAACCAACATTGGTTGTTTTTTTGTAAACATTTTTTCAATACCTAGAAATCGTTGGTATGTAATATTGACTTGAGCCAAATTGAGTAGTTTACTGATAATCACTATTAGTATTACTTATCAATCATAGTGATTTATTTTCAGAATGACAAAATGAATGATTTATCATATTAGTGCCCAGGTTACATGTACATTATTAATGGAGGGGTAGAAGCAGAGGCGGCAGCTTCTTTCTATTTAATTTATAAATCCTTCCTTTTATTAACACATTTTGTCAACAGCGAAATATTTCTTGGTTTCTAAGAGAGCTGATACAATATCTATGTATACTTACTGTATATTATCTGACGTGATATTTAATTTAATTTTGTCGGTTGTTCTTTTACAACATTCTGGCTCTATTCACTGAGCTGCAATTTAGTAGGCCCTAGCGTTGGCACAGGCAAATATCACAAACTTTTTAAAATATCCTCCTCAACAAATGACACAATACAGTTCCGCAAAGTCAAAAGGCAGTATCTGCTTCATTGTAATGTGAGCAGATACTGCCTTTTGGGCTTCGCAAGACAACATATTCAAACATTGTCTTGTGATGTTTACCCCTTGCGCCGCAATTTTTTTAATCCGTTCTATGGGAACGAAAAGAACACTTATACATCAAGATTTGTAAATGTTTGGTCTCAAATTCAACAAATAGGAGTCATTTGCGATAGCGAGACACAACTTCAAGTGGGTGGAAATGTAAAGAAAATAACTTAGCAGGTTGTCAACTGTCTTTCTCAGCAGAGACGTTATATATAATAATATATAATATAAACATTTGCTGGAAGCTGTAATTTTGTATTTTCGCAGCTGGAGAGCATACGGTAGAAACAGGTGAAGGAGAGAAGCATTTTGAAGCCCCCGCTAACTTTTCTTATAAATGTGAGAGCGAGGAAGACATCTTACTTCGCGAGTATAACGCCAGTGGTAGCGTGGTTACCTCGGCACTGGAGTCAGTGGGCTTGTCCATATGGGATGCCGCGGTGCAGGGATTTAATATACATCCTGATGGAGAATTTGGTCCAGGTATGTGCTTAAAACATTTTTTTTCGTAAATAAAATATTAAAAGCTAACATATTTATGTCTGATATTGTTTGTGGAAGTGGACATTTTAAAAAAACTAGAAGGAGCTAGTTTTTTGTGTCAACTAAAAACTGGAGATGTCTCCCCTTCAGCAGTTTAAAGGTTGATAGCAAAACACGGATCATTCACCCAATGCTGTTTCAATGTTGGGCCAGCGTCTAAGACGGTGGGCCAGCATTGAAACAGCATTGTGTGAATACCCCATGTTTGCTGGATAGCTAAGTGGATCCGTATCATGCAGCGGCCAAGTCGCCTACCACCAGCAAACACACACGTCAACCCAATGCTGGTTCAACGCTGGTCCACCGTCGCCGGCTCTGGCCATCAACCATTGAACATAGACATTGCTTTCTGTTGGCCAGTACAAGCTGACACTGATCCAATGTCTGTTAAATGTTGGGCCAGCGTCGCCGTCGCCGGTGCTGGGCAGTATCCATTCAGCCCTAGTCAGTACTTCATACTGGCGGTACCAGCACTATGTTTTGATCCAAAGCTAGGTTAATGTTGGCCCACCATCTGTGACGCTGGCCCACATTCAGCGTGACGCCAAACACGACACGGTAACCCAATACTGGGCTCATGTTGAGTCAGCGTCGTAGACGGTGGGCCCAGCATTGGGTCAACGTCTTGTGTTTGACCGCCTGCAGGATAGAATGGGACATACAGACGGAGAGAACGCACAGACACAAACTGAGCGGACAGGGGTAAAGCGATATGTCCTCACCTCTGTGTACAGAGGGAAGACATAATTATGGTTTATGGTTGCTGATACCAACCATGACCAGATCACTCAAGGGATATACCACAATTGTATTACAAACGTGCTATTGGTGTCGATTATACATCTCCTGCACAATAACAACAGTGGCTATTGTACAGTACAGATGATGTTACGGTCTGTACTCACACAGCTGAAGTTACAATCTGGTTTTACCTTAGACATAATTATCTACATTCTGTCTGGGGATTTTCATTTATTCTCTGATGATTTGTAATTGTTAAAACAAATATGAGGCACCTTTTTTTCGTTAACCTGAGAATGTAGCTAGGTATCATTTTGAAGATTAAATTTTCTGCAATATTTTCCCATGTTTTTTACCAATGCTCCTGCACTAATTATTTTGTACAAATTATCGAGGGATAAAAGCTATATATTTGCGTAATATTTTGTATTCAGCTATCAACATGATCAAGACGCCTATCATAACGTTGGGGTGGGGGAGTAGATGGGTTGTTAAGAACATTAAATTTAAAAAGTTTTACACCTAAAAATTATCCAAACATGAATATTAAGTTGAAGACATTTCTTTCGCGAATTCGTTTTATCTGATATTGTAGCTGACTGATTAAAAGAAATGATTGATCAAAATTTTTACTTCAATTTCTTTCTTTTTTAATATTTATACTCGAAAGCAGCATCATCCACCATGACATTTTAAATGTTATTTTTTAGTCTATTCTAGATCAGCACTATTTACTATAAATGAGTGTCCTGTGTATAGGCATCTTAATCCATAAAAAATCACCCCATAATGGACGATGATAGGTTAATATATCCATTACCGTCGAATCAGTCAGCTAGAATTATCCGCATCTTTAAATGTGCTCACAAACAACAGTAAATAGAGGCTTGACCTTCTTATCTATATTCTTCGACATTATGATACATATATTAAGTAGTAATATAAAATTATGCATAGATAAAAAAATGACACGCGGAAGTCTGCCTTTAAGACTTTCTAATGTTAATAAAATATTACATGTTACTTCTCAGTTTTCTAAATATATTTTTTTAAATGTTTTCTCTCCTCCTCAGCTGCTGTGTGTAAGCCAGACGTGGAGAAGGAGATGCCCCACCAGAACATAGCTCCTGTGGCCGTGGCCGCCTGCCTGGCCGCCATAATCCTAGTCATCATCGTGGCATATTTCTTTATAAAGAACAAAGAACAAAAGAAATACACAGGCCTGGACTAATTCCCCTTTGACAATCTGGCTGAGAAGCATGTGATGCTCCTTGATGTCCTTCAGACCAGTTATCAAACCAATAACCTACACATACTGAAAAGCATCTAACTCTAAAACAATAGACCACTATGTTTGTTTTCTAGTTTTAGCTCTACCCCATTTGCCTCTGAACTACTCCTTTAAAGCAATACGTTATACATTTGCTACCCACTTGAATTTGTGGCTCGTTCCCGCGACCCACAAATTCAAGTGGGTAAAAACTGCTTACATCGAATATATGTCAATCTAGTCATTTTAATGGTAATTTCCGCTTCAAATTTTCGTATTGGAAGGCAAAATATAAAGTCTGAAAACGGCTATAAACGATCTTTAACCCTCTTCTCGCTAAGTTAGCTTATTAAAATTTTCACCCACTTAAAGTTGAAAATTACTCATATTTTTTTAATCTGAGACCAAACATTTGCAAATCTTAATGTTTAAGCATACATGTCTGTGATTTGATCGGGTAATAACATAGATTAAAAACGACCATAGACGTGACTAGCACTTTAACCCTTACAGCGCGGGGATCAACTTCAGACGTCAGAATCTGACGTCTGTAGACGTCAGATTCTGACGTCTAAAGTCGATCCCCGCACTGTCAGAGTAGGATATTTATACTGGCCGTAAACCCATAACACAGGTGTCAGAATGAAGCGGAAAGGACTAACTAAGAAATTTATGATGATTTCAAATTGAAAAAACCCTTCGGTCTCAATGGTCTGTATGAAATATTTTATCGCTTTACGGGTTAAGGGTTGATCATGACTATAAGTGTTTATTCTATCTTTATTCAGGCCTAAACTTTAAATAGCACATATTTCGGTTGAACGTGTCTTTGAAGAATAAAATAGGTATTTATTTGCCAAATATAGATATATTTCACTCACTGGACATTCTGGATCGATTCATTGAGTCACAAATTCAAGTGAGTGAAAATTCCAAGTGAATAGCTTAGTGCTTGGACGATGAAACGTGGGTGAATATGTATTTTTGTAATGAGTCGCGTACATATTTGATTTGATAATATTAATAGGCCCAATTAGATCACATTATATGCGCGCGCATGCGTAGAGTGCTCCGATCTAACCTAACGCACAATCAACAGGGTCCGTATTATATTCTCGTACAAGTTACGATATAGCGTAGGCTTCTGATTGGTCGAGATGATCCAGTAATCATCATGATTCACATGCTATACTCAGAGCTGTCAGTGTGTATGTACATTATTTATTAAATACAAAAATAAATTTCAATGGGAAGGTCAGAATATCCGATCCCAGTGTAATAAATGACTCTATAATGTGAAAGAAAGGCAGGCCCGTAAATAAAATACCCATAATGATTTCGTAAGGCATGCAGAAAGTGTGTTTTAGTTAAATAGGTAAATGAAAAAATGTTCTTTGCTGATTTGAACCTTCATTTGTGTACATATATTAGTATACTTGCTTACCACTTAGTAGCTAATTTTGATATTGATTCTAGCACATTAAATCGTCCCCTTAGATATGAAAGGATGTATCTGCCACTTTACAAAGTGGCAGATACACCCTTTCATATCCAAGGGTTCTTGATTTAAAAACTTGACTTATCAGCGCTCTGTGTGAAATGATCAATTGACTAGTTTTTACTTGAACAGGGTGACTACATGATAATAATAACGTTAATAATACCTGTGTTAAATACTTGTATGAATGGTATGATTTTATGATTCTGAATGTCACCTAATTGTATCGTGTATGTAATAATGGATAGCTATATATAACCCGGTAGATTTAGTTAAGTATGTTGCAACATCAAATTCGATAACTTTGACATTATTTAAAACAAGTGAATCGTCGAGGGTACGCGTGTCTTTCGATGTCTGTCAAATCCACTATATGTCATAAGATATTATGACTGTACCCTGCTGCAAGGGATTATCTAAGTGGCAACTGCTTGTTTTTGTTTTGACAAATGCGTACTTGCCGCGATTCACCTGCTTAAGGATTGTAAATATATGCGTGTAAACCGTGTTGCTTTAAACCATAAAATATATGAAAAAATGTAGTCACCGGTATATTTTAATCTAAAAAAGTGATGTGTCACTCCCTCCAAGAGTATATGTACAGTAAATACACACAAATAAAGAAAGATGCACCAATCATGAGTGAGACTATGTAGACCACAATTTAGGCATTTATTTATGATGATTTCAAATTAAAAAAAACCCTTTGGTCTCCATGGTACATACAGCAACATTTTAGCGTTGTAAGGGTTTATCAAGTCATTATTCAACATTATGTCAAGTCAAGTGAGGAACGCAGCAGGTAGTGTAATTATTGCTCTATTGATTTTCTTCGTTTACCTGCTTACGGTGATGTAATTAGTAGAAAGCTTATATTAAGTATCTCGCTAATGGTGATGTAATTTAAATTTAACTGATATTAATAAAGCAGCATATGAATAGAATAGTGGAATTGGAAATGTATAATCTTGTAACTCGCTAATGAAGACGTTAGAACCAGGAAGGGAATGTTTTTGAATACAAATGTCTCAAGACGACGACCAATTAAACCGCACAAACTAATACGTTGCAGTTATTATCTTAATCAATATTGCGAGGTACTTCACACATGAATTGTTTATATTAATATAATGTTTATTTATGTTTTAAGATATGTTGTTAATGTTCATTAAATGTTATTGAATTGCACGATTTTGTTTGTTGTTCATAATGTGATGGTAAAATGTCTTAAAACTAAGCCACTTTCAATATTTGAAATGTCATTATAAATAATGTTTTTATTTTTAGAACTCGTTGTGGCCCTACTGTGCACATAACGCTCTGACGAATTAAAAGAAGCTATATAATATTATGTGAATCAATTTGGATGAGTGAGTGATAAGTGGTAGACCAGGCGTCCATGGGGGTGGGGTGTCACCTGGAAGGGAAATAACTGCGACTGGTATTTTCTTGTTCCTATGCTATCCAGGAATGAGAATCTGAATGTTGATCAGGTCAATATGGGGGCTTTTCTAGTTTTCGTCATTTTTGTACATGTGGTGTGGTGACGTCTACGGCTATTTGTCTTACGCCGTCTCCGATAGAGAATGGAATAAGCTAAAAATAATTTCCTGTCCCAGATACAGACACCAAGTTTGACACAAAAAAAAACTTTTTTGAAGAGTTCCCCGAATTTTCAGTCTGGAACCCCTAGTAACGAAATTCAAAATGACTAATTGTTTAATTACTGTCACAGGGAAACATTCAATACCTCTATTTCTACATTTTCAGGTGTGAACGATCCATTGCTTGCATCATTTTAGCAAAAAATAGGTAAAAGTTCATTTTTTATGATCAAAATCGTGATCAATTTAAAAGAAAATTTTGTTTTTGTTAAATAATTTACTTAAACCACCTATGAATGATTCCTGTGGCACGGGTCATGCTGGTTAATTGTATAACACAGCTAGGATGAGACACAGAAAAGACATCTCAACATTTTTAGGTGGTCACCCCTTGTAACAGAAAAATCCAAAATGGCAACCACCGGAAATCTAATATTGAATAATTGTCAAATATAATAATGTAATACCCCAATTTCACCATTTTTAGATGCTGAGAATTGATTTCCAGCATTTTTTGCAATACAATATCAAAGTAATTTGAGAAGGTCAAAATCAAGGTCACTTTCACCTCTATTTGCTTGGTTTTAGCCAAATAATGTACTTAAATCTGCAGCCAATGATTTTATGACCCGTTTTTTGTTAATTGTTTAGCACATGACTGTAAAGCCAAGGCTGGACGCAAATGTAAGTCGAATCGAACATGGTGATTAATAATGTTAATGGAAGTTGTCACAACTGTTAGTTCAGTGGTTGTTATCTTATTATATTAGAAAAGTAAACAGCCAAGCAATACATAATTTAAAAAAAAACACGTTTAAATGAATATAAAAACGGTCACATAGCTAGGACTTTAAAATAGGGATCTGTATCCATTGACTAATTGTATAATCTCGCATTTTATATTCCAATCGTATCTTTTTTCCTTCCTACTTTATAGCTATGTATTACAAATCAGGCGGATGCAATTTCCATAGCAGAGGCAAAACGCTATACAGACAAACCCCCAATCACAGTACTTGTATGAGAAACTTTTCTTTTAACAATTAACACTCGTGTAATGTATACGCGTCAAACATCTGAAAAGTCTGGCAACTATGTCCAGAATGTTAACCAATCCCCTTAGTTTATCACACTGTCTACAATCCAAATCCCCAAATGGGGAGGATACTCTGATTACGCTCAAGAAATTTTACTCACATCACGAATTGCAACACTCTTCAGCAGGGCATCCGCCATGTCCACGGAATACTCTTACTCTTAGCTAAGTAAAGAATAATGACTGAAATACATTACCTGTATATATAAATTGGTGAACTTGTGGGAATTGATTGCTGTGGAGCTCATTTGTTTCAAAGCCACAGATGAGGTCATGGTAGGCATAATGTGCCATGTTTTCCACATTCATTTTTTCCGACATTGTAGAAATTGGACACATTGTCACAGCAACTGAAGGCATGCATGTAGAAATTGCGATGTCTCACCACAGTCAGGCCCTTGTCTTCGCGCAATAGCATGTACATCCCCTATAATACCAGTCCCAAAATAAAAATAAAAATTGGCCTCCACGCTAGCGACCATTGTTTGGTCTTACTGGAGGTCTCCGGATCAAAAATACCCATTTTAATACTGCCTATATTACTATGTATTTTGTTTGATCAAATAAATGGATGTGAATCTATTAGTGCTGACATAATGGCACAGCTGTTAACAAAGACGTCAGTATCAACTGTTTTTATACATGTTATACATACACTCCCACATCTGGTATCTGCTTTTCATCAGGTTTTCTCTGCTGCTAAATAACAGCTAATATGAAAGAGTGTATCTGCCACTTTGTAAAGTGGCAGATACACCCTTTCATATACAAGGAGACGTGTGGAACCTACATTTGCTGTCAGGGGGACATTTCAGTGGCTGTACCAAAAAGTGAACGTCAAATGAATAGAATTGACATTAAAACAACAGAACGCTGCCTGGTGATGGTTCTTTTTTATTAAAATATATATGGCACTTTTTCACTTTCACACACGACTGTGGGGCGTAAGGAGTCAGCAGCGGGGCTCAAATGGCGGAGCTTAACCCTTTCAGCTCGGAGACTACCAGAATCTGACGTCAATAGTACCCGCACTAAGAAAAATATAATGGCCGTAGCCCCATAACATAGGTATTCAAGTGAAGCGGAAAGAGCCAACTAAAACATTTATGATGATTTCAAATAGAAAAAAACCCTTTGGTCCCCATAGTTTATACAAAAAGATGTCGGCGTTTCAAAGGGTTAAACATTACTATTAAGGGCCTTGTGATTTGAGCCATTCCAATCAAATATTTGGTGAATAGCAGTGTTTTAAAAACTAGATTGTGATAATAATAGTAACAGTGGGCATTTGAAAGATAATGTGTTAACTCTTTTCCCGCTGAATTATCTTATCTAGATTTCACCCAATTAAAGTTGTGTCTTTTCCCGCTAAATTATCCTATCTATATATCACCCAATTAAAGTTGTGTCTCGCTACCGCGACCCACAACTTCAAGTGGGTACAAATTGCTCATATTTGTTTAATTTCAGACCACACAATTGCAAATTTTGATGTTGAAACAAACATTTTATTCCCTATACCGGAGATTTAATCTGCTGATAAATGGGAATAAAAACGATTATAGTCGTGCTTAGCGATGAAAGGGTAGATTTGGGGCACTATTTGGACAATATAAGCCCCACCAGAGATATTTGATCTATCTGCTCTGCCTCGGCATCAAATGCCACCAAACGGGGCACAAATTTTACAAGTAAACTAATATAAGCACGTCCCAGCAAGCACAAAACATTTGTGTAACATTTATACAATGTTGGGCCAACGTCGAAGACGTTGGGCCGAGGTTGTATAAATTGTATACAAATGTTTTGTGTTTGTTGGGTAATTGGCCCTAGTAGAGTTTATTTAAATACTCATTCCAATAAGGCCTTTAAGTGATAGTCTGTTTTATTAGCCGATTAAATCACTGTCATTGGAAATGAATTGGGAAATAAGTGCTTAAACATCAATATTTTAAAATATTTAGTTTCAAATTGAACAAGTATGATTAATTTTCACCCACCTGGGTTGTGTCTCGCTACCGCGACCCACAACTTCAAGTGAGTGAAGATTAAAAGTA
This sequence comes from Flabesymbios commensalis, assembly GCA_964017125.1. Classification (NCBI taxonomy): domain Eukaryota; kingdom Metazoa; phylum Annelida; class Polychaeta; order Terebellida; family Flabelligeridae; genus Flabesymbios; species Flabesymbios commensalis. The sequence continues at coordinate 69,884,316 of OZ024906.1, read as the reverse complement.
CATACATGCAACTTAAAGCGCTAAGTTACATATCGTCCCCTTGGATATGAAAGGGTGTATCTGCCACATACACCCTTTCATATCCAAGGGGACGATATTGTCATTGTCTTCAGTCTAGTTTCAACTTTGGTTGACGGGAACAGGTGGAGACGACCTCTACGAGGCCTGTCAACCATATTACTGAATTAAAAATACATAATAAAATAATATGTAACAGTATAATAATATAAAACAAAGTGTTCACCAGGTTTTTTTCGGTTTGAACGGTTTCTTGCGAGGGGTCAATGTGTAAGGTGGGTCCACAAACTCGACCTCTGACCTATCCAGACACCAGGGCAACTGGGGGCACCGTCTTTCCAGATACCACTGTGTGATATTTTTGTATTCGTACAGCAGCTCAATGTAGCGCTCGGGGATTATCAGGAAATCGGACTGATTGTTCGTCTTCGCCCGATGAAACCCTCCCTCTGAGTTTGTCTGCGTACACTGCAGAACGTCTTCTGTGGTGGTTAAGTCCAGGAACTTGACGGCTTCTCTCATCGTGTTGATCAGGTTGTGCTTCAAAGCATCGAACTCTATGACGAAGACCGGCTTGCGACTTATCAACCAGTAAACTAATATAAACACGTCCCAGCAAGCACAAAACATTTGTGTAACATTTATACAATGTTGGGCCAACGTCGAAGACGTTGGGCCGACGTTGTATAAATTGTATACAAATGTTTTGTGTTTGTTGGGTAATTGGCCCTAGTAGAGTTTATTTAAATACTCTTTCCAATAAGGCCTTTAAGTGAGCTCAGTCTGCTCAGGCCAGCGGACAGTGTATCCCTCCACTTGAAACAGCCACTCTAGAATAACAAAGCAAAGTGCTCCAAGTTCATCTTTGATCGTTTTTAATCTTTACAATGCTAAAATATGTTTGTACAATCCATCGAGACCAAAGAGGTTTTTCAATTTGAAATCCTCATACATATCTTAGTTAGCTCTTTCCGCTTCATTTGAATACCTATGTTATGGGTCTACGGCTATTATAAATAGTTCACTCTTTCAGTGCGGTCTTTAGACGTCAGAATCTGATTTTTAAATATTTGGTCTTAAATTACACAAATATATATGTAATTTGCACTCACATGAAGTTGTGAGTCGCGGTAGTAAGAATTGATGAAATCAAAATTTAAATAATATAACTTGATGACAAGGTTATGATGATGATGAATGATGACAAGGTTATTATTGAACAATTTGCAAAAGATATAATATCATCTCGGGATTTCAGAGCAGTAAATATATCAAAAGCAGATATAGCATTTTGATTGAACTCTTTTGTGTTTCATGTGACTAACATGTATTATACATTTTGTATGTGTATTTCTCTGTAGGAATATACTACGTATTATCAGAAATGCATTTCTGGTAATATATGCGAAGTAAATCTTTATCATTGATTAAAAATTGATCTAATGTGCAGGTTGATTGCACTGTACTTTCTTTCTAACAGTACTTAGGGATATTTGTCTTAAATTTGAAGCTACAATTACGTTAACAATATCAGCTTCAAATATATGAACAAAAGTTAAAGAGTAATGCAATACAACCTATTAACCGCTAATTAAGCACGACTTTCATCGTTTTCTACCCTTGCAATGCCGAAATATGGTTGTACAAAATGTCGAGACCAAAGAGATTTTTTAAATGTGAAATCATCATTTATGTTTCAGTTAGCTCTTTCCGCTTCATTTGAGTACATTTGTTATGGGTTTACGGCTATTATAAATATTTTACTTTTTTAGTGCGGGGATCAAAATTGTTTTCAATATTTTTATTAGCAATTCAAATAAAAGGTTTGAATGTGTAATATGTAGTTGTTTATTCCGAATACATGGACATTTCGTTACTCAGTTAGAATGGCAAAATCCACGTCTCAAACTCAAGGCTTGTCTACTCCATTGCTTGTTTAGTTTATCTATATTCACAAGGTGGCGTTTACCCTTACTTTTTCTGTATCGAGCGCGATGTTTTCTGGGTATACCCTATCCCGTTAATGGTTCACAGTGGACATTACTTTAAAGAAATGGTTAACCCTTACAGCGCGGGGTTCGACTTTAGTCGTCAGAATCTGACGTATGTGGACGTTAGATTCTGACGTTTAAAGTCGAGCCTCGCACTGTAAGAAAAATATTTCTAATGCCATTAGACCCATAACATAGGTATTCAAATGAATCGGAAAGATCTAACTAAGACATTCATGATGATTTCAAATTGAAAAAACCTTTGGTTGCGATGTTTTTTACAATTTTTTTCAGCGCTTCAAGGGTTAAAGTTGTGAATAGCGGTAGTGAAAATTTCAATTAGATAATTTGGCGGGTAAAGTATTCAAATCATATTTATATTTTTATTTAAGCAATCCTTATGCAAAACATATGGACTAGCTGGGAATTAAAAAGCCTAGTTCTCAAATTGATCAAATACGATTCACGTGAAGTTGCGAGTCGTTGGAGTGGGCTCGGATTTAAAGTTCGTATTTCCTGTCCTCGTCTCTAAGCTGTAAAAAAGATGATTTCTGGGATCGCGATAAATTAATCAAAATACACTTAGATTGTCAGAACATGTATGTAGAATTGTATTTTGATTTTTTTAAATATTGGTTTTGCATTCAATTTATCAAGTTTCTGAAATCTTATTTGCCAAATTAAGTACCCAGATGTTTAAATGTGTTAAGCATAGCTATAAATTATTTATCAATTATTCATCGTGTTCGCGAGAACATAGTGAAGGTGATAAACAGGTATAAAGGGCGGTAATACTAACCTTTATTGTCGAACTCTTCTTTCGTCACCACTTTGGTGTTTCCAGCAGCGACACGGTTGTATTCCGCTTTTACACCTTCAAACGGATCCCGTATTATTAAGACTGCTTTGTCAAACTTGACTCGCTGTTTAATGGCTAAGTCTTCTCTCTGGTGAGTCTTGATTGGTATGGCGCTTCCATTGTAAAGTCGTTCGTATGGAAATTCTTCAGAACGCATTTTAGGTTCATGGTATGTAGTGCTAGAGTAAATACCTGTGGCAAACAACAAAAATCAGATGGACTTAACATGTTATGTCATGTACTGAAAACGTCACATGGACTTAACTGACGTGCCATTTAGTCACAGAATATAAAAACATGTGCTCACATCCCAGCAAACACGGTACATTGAGCCAATGCTGGGTTGATGTTGGCCCATCGTCTACGACGCTGGCCCAACATCAGCCCAGAATTGGCTCAATGTATCATGTTTGCTGGGATATTATGCACAATATCTTGTGGAAACAGCAAATAATATATCGTTGTCTGAGGAATAAAATGTTGCATCTGCCACTTTACAAAGTGGCCGATATGACTTTTTTTCCTCAGACAACGACATTATAATTATGTACTAACATATTATACTGTGAAAAAACATGCGGGTAAAACAAATATCACATGTACTTAAATGGCATAATTGGAAGTGTGAAAGAGCATGTGGAAACAGGAAATATCACATGTCCTTCAATGTCATGTCATCTCTCGACATAATATAAAGTGTGAAAGAGCGCTATGGAAAGACTGGAATGTATAGAGCGTAATTATATTAAAAACATATGTGAGAGCCTAATTGTGGAAAAAAACATCACGTGTACTGAACAGTATACCATGTACAAAAAAGTGGATGGATAATACAATGCAAAAATAGCGCATGTAGTGTGTGAAAAGAGATAAAATGACCCTGATGACATAAAAAACATAAAATGTGAAAAGACTGATTGTGTCAAAAAGCAGATATCGCTTATAGGGTGTTCGAGTATTATAATTGAGACACAATGTTTCACTGAATGAGAATGGTACTTTCGTATTCCGGTCGTATCACAATAATTCGTGTACGAACACAATTCGCCTATGTCACGTTTTATTTGTTTTATTCATTGCATTTTTTTCTCTTTGAATCATTTCTGTCATTTTTACTCCACGTTTTCACTTTGTCTTTAATGAGTATGAATAAACACAATAAAATGTAAATACCAAGCCGACCAAACAACACCTCATAATGCCATGGTAGGATAATACCTTCTTCTTCTTCAGTGGAATGTACAGCATATTGTAGATTGACATACGCCAGATTAGGAACACCTTAAAAGTAACATAGCATTATATATATATGTATTTATTTTATTTTCAAAACTTTATTTCTGATGTGTTTAAAAATACTACAAAGTAGGACAATGAGCTACACGCTCTTATTTTCGTAAAAAAGACAAACGGCGGTATCTGCTCACTATACAAGTAAGCAGATACTTTCTATACAAGTAAGCGGATACTACCTGGCCTGCAATACAAATAAGCAGATACTGCCTTTTGGCTTTGAAGAGCACGATATAGGTCTCAACAGACACGTCTCGGTCTAAGACACAACGAGGTTTTCAATTTACCTCGACAACCCTCATGCCCAGTAGGGCCTACTACAACAAACTCTATGCAGATTGTACCTCACCCTCAGTCTGGTTCATCTCAGGTTGAGTATTATACACCCTCATATCCAGTACTACAACAAACTCTATACAGATTGCCCCTCACCCTGAGTCAGAATCACCTCAGGTTGAGTATATCTCACCTCATCTAAGCTTCATTGTAACCGTGGTTTTCACGTGTTCCTCTCACACATCGATTCGTCAAAATCTCACTCTGCGATATATAGTACACAGTCACTGGTGCGTTAATAAATAAATGTATACTGCCATGCAAACCAGAAGGTAGTAGCCGCTTACTTTTCAAGTAAGCAGTAATTTCCTTGTGACTTTGTAAAACAGTATACATAGGCCTATATATTTTTTCTTAATGTCTTAATATTACTATGTGACTTGTCGGACATAACAGGCCATGACAGGCCCTATCTTGTGATATTATGTGGGGTATTTTATGTTATGGCTCTGTTAAATTAATTGATGTACTTATATCAATACACATTTTGTTTTTAGATTATTTTTACACCAAATTTTATTTGCAAATCTATTCATACTGTGATTTTTTTTCGACGGGTTGTAAATTACACCACCCTTGCTCAAAATGGCTGCCAATTTCCCCTTTGTGTGCGATCCTGGGATGCAATAGAATGAAAATTCTTAGTGTTAAAATAAATTGAAGTATACGTTTATATCTTTACCTGTGATATTGTGTGTCCCTATTTGTGTGTCTTTATCTGTCTATCAAGTGTCTTGTGTCAGTGTTTTGTTTGTTAAGTCTTTGTGTGACTAATTGTCCTTATTTTTGTGTCTTTATCTGTATAACGCGTCTTTTTTGTAAGTGTCTTATGACGTCTTTGTGTATCTAATGGTCCTCATTTGTCTGCTTCTATATGTATATTTTGACTGTGTCTTTTCTGTCACTGTTTGGTTAACAATGTCTTGTGTGGCCACGGTTCCTGTTTGTGTGGTCGGTCTGTGTCTGTAATATATATTATGTGTTTTTGTGTCAGTGTTTTGTTCATAATATCTTTGCGTGGCTAACTGTCCCCATTGTGTGTGTCTTTGTCTGTAATAGTATGTGCGATGTGGTCAATGGTCATTATTAGTGTTGTGTGTCTCTGTCTGTAATATTATGTGCCTTTTCGGTCCGTGTTTTGCAATGTCTTTGTGTGACCGACGGTCGCTTTTTGTGTTTTACGTCCATGCCTGTAAAATTATGTGTCTTTTTTGTCAGTGTTTTGTTTATAATTTCTTTGTGTGGCTAACTGTATCTGTCGTGTGTGTATTTGCCTGTAATAGTGTGTGTCTTCTCTGTCAGTGTTTTGCAATGTCTTTGTGTGGGCAACGGTCCCTGTATGTGAATTTTGTGTCTTGTCTTTGTGCGGCCAACAACTGTTGGTGTTATGTGTCTTTGTGTGTAATATTAGGTGTTTTTTTGCCGGTGTTTTGTTTATAATGTCTTTGTGTGGCTAGCTGACCCTTTGTGTATGTAATGTTGTGTCTTTTCTACCGGTGAATTGTTTGTGATGTCTTCGTGTGACTAATTGTTCCTATTTGTTTGGTTTTATGTTTTTCTGTTTATGCTACTTGAAGATCGCGGGTTCGAGCCCTACTCTAGCCTTCAAATTTCAAAAAAACATGATGTTCCTTTCCCGCTGACTCGTAAAGATTCAATATTGTGGGAGGCCTCTGTCACCGAGAGGTAGCGTTCTCGGCCTCAGACCGCCAGGGTACGAGTTTCCATTTCTGTTTCTGGAGGGCAGTGTCGTCTCATTCATCTCACCATTCTCAGGAGGTTCTCCTGGCCCAGTTTAGCCTACATGTGCACAAAGGTGTCCTAAATCCCGATTCTTTTAATTTCAGCCTCCCATCTTGTTCACTTTCATGCTTAAATAGCTACGTGCGGCATCTCGCTGCACTCAAACGGTTCAGTGGCAGCACTGTGACAGACGGCAAACTTGTTCAATCTATTAGAAATGTGCCATATACTTATTGAATTATTGAATATTTTCTGCAATTTTTTTTGAAGGTTTGAAGCAATATTGGCGAATAGTTCAGAGAAGCCCTGAACTCTATATACAGCATTTTGGAACGCTGCTAGTCAGAATTCTATTACAAAAACTTAAAACTCCCTTTTTGTGAAACCAAATGTGCATTTTCCCCCACACCATCGGTAAAACAAATAATTAAATCCATATGCAGTTTAAAAATAAATTTGCATAGCTGTCAACGTAATTTATCCTGGCTTGATCACCAGTAATTTTTAGACAACACAAAAACAATAATACATTTTAATTTAGTTATTTTTTCATTTTAAATTTATCACAGACATGACAAATACATATGCTCCAGTAGCCCCACAATTTCAGACAGCAGCCACAGAAAAGGACATTTTTTCAGAATTTTAACCACATAATGACATGAAGCCACACAACAAAATTAGCCACAAAAAGATCATGAACAAAAAGGCACCTAATGTAAGTTCAGGTATGTCTGTCAGTCTGTCTGTCTGTCTGTCTGTATGTTTGTGTGTATGTCTTTAGAGCTTGTTTTCATCAGTAGATGATTCACATAACGTTTATATTTTTTACTTGAGTATGTACGGTTGTAATCCGGTGTTGTGAAAATGAAGACTTAACCGATCCCACACAAGTTGAACAGCTGTCGACATTAGCAGGCGGCTATTTACAACCCGGTTAACGCGTTAAACGCATCCCAGCAAACACGGGAGGTTGACCCATTGTTGGATTAATGTTGGGCCAGCGTCACAGACGGTGGCCCAACATTAATCCAACATTGGGTCAACGTCCCGTGTTTGCCGGGATTGCGGAGCCCAACGCTGGCTCAATGTTTGCCAAGTGTCCCGAACGCCGGCCCAACGCTCAACTAGCTTGAGGCTTGTTACCAGGGGTTACGCTGTAGTGTCGAGTCTGATTGCATCTCTCGTCCACGCCAGTACTACTGAGTACTTTCTGAACAGAAGGCTGCTTGCTTGATGCCATCTGGCATGAGCTCTGGATTCTATCATAATGCTCAGGGCCTTTCACCTCTTCCCGTCCAGGGTCCGTATTTCCGTACTAGTTACGATATATCGTAGGCTTCGGATTGCCATCTCGACCAATCCGAAGCCTACGATATATCGTAACTTGTACGAGAATACGGGCCCTGGCAGGCCCGCGTGATTTTAATCCCCGAAGCGATACATTACAGGTGCAGTCATATTTCAAGAAATGCCAAAATGTGGTATCTCAGCATGCCCAGAGCAGGCCTAAATAAATAGAATGTAAACAAGAATACATGGTGTTAAATATTCGTGATATAAAGCATAATACGTTTTGATGTATGCTTATGTATATTGTATTGGTAGACTTACTGGCTTTTAGGGATTATTATTTTGAATTGTTTAATACTGGTCATGATAATAATACTCCACACTTTAATTAACCCTTTAAGCGCTGAGATATTTTTAAGTCAATTTAAAAGCATCTTAAATGTCTTAGTTAGCTGTATCTGCTTCATTTGTTATGGGTCTACGGCCATGATAAATATTTGTACTGTGGGGATCGACTTTAGACGTCAGAATCTGTCGATCCACGCTGGGTTAATTAAGCTACTTTATCGCGGGCTTTTATGCTTTCAACATCCAATCCACAAGCTATGCCTATATCGTCTCCTTGGATATGAAAGGGGTTATCTGCCACTTCTCAAAGTGTTCCCAAAGTGGCAGAAACACCCTTTCATATCCAAGGAGAAGACATAGTCATAATATCTTGAAATCGTCTTTATAACATAGCACAAGGTTCGTGACACCGTATTTACAAGTGGTCCGCATTTATGACGCCCGTATGATATGTGTGCGAATCGAAAAATAACTTCGTACATCATTCCGTGAGCCCTTTTTATAAGTAAGCAGATACTGCCTTTCGGCTTTGCAGAGTAGTATTATGAAATCCCTATCTCGTGGCATACTGACATTGAAATTAACGCAAGTCAGAAGTCACTGTGGCGCAGAGTGTTTTTTCGAACCCAATGTTATAATGTTGGCCCGCCGTCTTCGACGTCGGCCCAATATTATAACAACATGGGCTCAGCGTCTCTGTTTGCTTGGCTCGAGTGGGCTCCAGAGGGGTATATCTAAACACAGTGCTATATTATCTGAATTGCTTAAAGCTGCTGTCAGATGTGAATTTACTCACATGTATACGTGTATTATTCACTATTAAATGTTCAGCAGATAGATCCCTTTTAATGTCAATACTGTAAAGTTGAGAGTGAAGGGATCATTTTGACTAAAACGTTCATCTTCGGACAAATTTATCTTCTCACCCCTGGTAACTGAACCGGAGTTGACGGAAGTACTGAGAATTATTCTGCTTCCAGGATTACAGTTGTGGTGCAGTCATCCACAAGTACCGGTTTTTGTTTTTTTTTGCGTTGGAAAGTTTATATTCTCTTATATGCGCAGGACTTTTTGATCATCGAGGAGTATTAGAGAAATATGGTCTAGAATGTTCGACTCAACTGCCACATAGTCACGCACCTGTTATGAGTGGATAAATTAGGATTGTTCATCATCGTGCATTTGTTGTTGCAATAACATCTCTGTTTTTATTGCACGGTGATGAATGGACAGTTACATTTCATCCAAATCAGGTTATATGTAATATGATCCAGGATATATGAGGATATGAGAGACGAAGTGCATAATTTTTCAATTGATCTACACCTGGTTGATTTGAATGCGCTCATGTTACTGTGATAGTACTGTGAATTGTTTCAAAGATAATCAATAGGATTCTTCACCATGTGGAAGACTATGTTCTATGCGGCTGTGATGCAAGCTGTCTATTTTAGCAAGAACGCCTACAGTACGGTAAGCATCGGGAGCAGCTTAAGCTATGTTTGGATGTTGATTTTAGAATGAAGCAGCTATTAAACATCTCATGATCGTATAATAAGCCTTAGAAACGGCTTGATCGTTTTTTAAATGTTGATATTTAGAATGAAGGTATAAAACATCGTATGTGTGTATTAGTGCTGCCTTATACATTGCTATTTTTCATTCTACTGTTGATGTCCAACATAAAACGAGCGAACACTTCTTTTTATACTAGATGTGCCCTGAGATATGCCATAGTTTAGAAGTGTGCTTTATAACAATGTGTGATTTAGGCCTACCACAGCTCTAAAATGCGTATACATAAACGTCGCCCTCAATAAAATGGTCATATGGTGTTATTTTTCATTGGGTGGTCTCTGTGACATCTTTAATGGTGATCTCCTGCCTTTCCTGTTCCATTTTAACAGGCACCATTACTACAGGTGTATTATTATGTCTCCCCCTCTGTACACAGAGACGGGGACATGCTAGTTTACTTTGTGCGTTCAGTGCACTGTCCTTTCCGTGTGGTGTTTGGTGCCACGCTGAATGTGGGCCAGCCTCCCAGACGCCGGGCCAATATTAACCCAGTTTTGGTTCAAAGCATCGTGCCGGTACCGCCAGCATGAAGTACTGACTAGGGCTGAATGGATACTGGCCAGCATCGGCGACGCTTGCCCAACATTTAACAGAAATTGGGTGGGTGTCAGCTTGTGATCGTCGTCAGCAGTAAGCACTACCAGACCAACTGCTATTAAACGCAGACCAGCAAACACGAGGCGTTGAATTTGTGCTGGTTTGATGCTGGGCCAGCGTCGCAGACAGTGGGCCAGTATTGGACCAGTAGGCCACATTGTTTTTCGCACATAGGCATGGTTCCAAAACGGAATAATAAATTCCGCTTAATACATAGTCTCTACTGTCCACAGGAGCCATTTATTAACATTAATTACAAAAGCCATTGACACCAAATCTTATTAGCCATCAACTTTTATGTTTATGCTGTTGGAGGGGGGGGGGGACATCTCCAGTTTTCTGTTTACAAAAAACTAGACCCTTCTAGTTATTCATAATTATAACTAAAGTAATCTATTGTGGCAAGTAAACATTATTTCTACATGTCTTTCTGTTTGTCTGAAACAAAACGACCGAAAAATGTCAACTTTGATGCAGCACTGAATTACTTAATCGAATTACATAGCCCTAGTTAATGAGATGATTGTAATATGTCAAGATACGATTTTTTAGACTTTCACTTAGCACTTAATATAAGATCATTTCTATAATTCAAACAAATGGTTTATTTTCTAATTGCATAAATGTTCACCTGGGTGGGCACTATTACTGCCGTGCAAAGCTAAAAGGCAGTATCTGCTTACTTTACAAGTAAGTAGACACTACCTTTTGGCTTTGCAGAACACTGTGCTGCAAAGCACAATCAAACTGCCGTTTGCCATCGCACTGCATAATAACAACATACATTAATTCTATTTCGCCCTTGTATTTGCAGCAAAGCAACGAGAAGTATAATTGTGAGTAGAGTAATGAATAACCTAGTATGTAATTGGTCTATGTCAAATGGCGTAGCTTTGTATGATATTCTATCGATGACACAACAGATGTAAAATGTCACGAGACATTGACACAAGGTTGGTTCAATGGCCCGCCGTCTACGACGTCGGCCCAACATTGAGTCAAACTTGAGTCAACGTCTTGTTTTTGCTGGGGCTCCAGATAACATTCCAGTCTGATTAAGTCCTAGGGATTAGGTGATACATCCCCTCATTTTGGAATCATTGCGTAAAATCACTTGATTGTAAGTATGCCTACATTGGTATGCAGTTTGCTGATGAGCACTGAATATCTTACTCTTTTAAATAATCATGTGAACTATCACCAAAAGCCACGCATTATCAACAAGATCAAGCTTAGGTGAGTAGCTAGAGTGACAAGATAGACAGCAAGCACGACTCGTTGAAACAATAATGTTTTATTGTTGGCCAAACGTCTGCGACGCTGGCCCAACATTTAAAACATCATTGTTTCATCGTTTCGTGTTCACTGGGATGTAGACATGACTGAGAAAACCCGCAGGATAAAGTAACAGCAGGAGAACCACCAAAGACCATGTAGGCCTACATGGTCTTCGGAACCACCTTAGCTGGAGCACTGGAAATGTTCAAATTATTCAACGCTTAAAAAGTGATGAATTATTCCTCCATTCCTTCATTGTTGGAGGCATATCGCATAGTTATCAAGTCTCATTAACTATTTTCAATAAAACGAAGGCATACATTTGATCTCCATATAACACT